>CM030358.1:189662390-189869890 GCA_017893485.1 Hemerocallis citrina | reverse complement strand
AGGGTATTGAAGTGTGCGGGTCGGGTCTCAGGTGCGAGTGTGGGTCGGGTAGGGATTGGATTTGGAGAGGGATGTCAAACCCCAAACTCAATCCATAAATCAACGAAAAGCCCAAATTCAATTAAAGCACTAGCCCAATTAATAATAAAAAATTATAAAGGCCCAAATAATTAAATTGGGGGCCCTAATAACAATTATACATAATGTAATTTTATTATACACGCAAAATACGTAACTACATGTATAAGGGAAGAAAAAAATTTGTGGGCCTTTAAAATTACGAAAAATTTGAGGCAAAATACATAACTACATGTATAAGGAAAGAAAAAAAATTAGGGGCCCCTAAAATTACGAAAAATTCGGGGGCCCGAGGCGGCCGCCTCCTTTGCCTTAAGTAAGGGGGTCTGCCCTGTGCATGTCTATCTTGAGATGTTAGATACAACGGGTCTCAAGTAGGGGCCAGCCCTGCGTATGTCTATCTTGAGATGTTAGGTACAACGGGATGTTATTGTGATGATAAAGCTCCTTATATTTGTAATATGATTGTGGAGATCTTTTTCTGTATTTTACCCTAATGAAATACTTACTAACCCTATTTTCAAATCTTAGATTGGTTATACATATGTATCTTCAATATAAATGTATATGAATTTTTGTAATATATATTCAATTTTTTATTCAATATAAATGTAATCTGTAAGATTTATTGTATTTTCATTAAGGTATATTTGTCGAATTGTATTATTTGTTTATTTATCTTTATGAGAGAGAAAGAGAGATGATGCGAGGAAGAGAGAATAAGAAAGTTGTAGATGTAAGAGAATGTATGAGCAAGCATAATAAGGATATCATTATTATTTATAAGTAGGGATAAAGTTATTTACTTATGTCTTATTTTTTTTAACTTATGTGTTAAAAATCAACAACTTAATATACATCACAATTTGTTATTTATCAAAAAGTTGGTATTAAATAACTTGCCAACAACCACTATAACCGCCGGTTCCTGGCTGCATTATCTTCATTCTTTTCTTCTTATTAAAATATAATATTATATTTTAATTACTCGTCTCCCCTAGTATCCCGTTTTTAAATACTTCCCTTAATTTTACAGGGAGATACTTCACGATGGATTATAGCTGTAACAAAACAAAGTATATGGATATTTAATCTCCTATATTTTCATATAAATGACAAAAAACTGTAATACACGCTGGGGAATAAAAATTATACATATTAACTTCAAATAATAAAATTAAACATATACAACAAAGAATATGACATTATGTGAATTTTACCAAAAAGTAAAAGACCTAGCTTTCTCTCGCTTCTTTTTTTCAATTCAACAGCTACTGATACAAACTAAATAAAGTATAAAGACAAGTATGCCTGTAAAATGCATTTTTATAAGTTTTGAAAAAAAAAAACACGAATCCCTTGCTTGTTCCTGGATTTCCAAGGAAAGCCAAGATCCGACGTCAAAACCAAGGGTCTTCTGCTTCTCCTGGATTTCCAAGGAAAGCCAAGGTCCGACGTCAAAACCAAGGGTCTTCCGCTTCTCACAAAGAGCTAGGCCCTTCACCCATTTCTTTAGTTGTAACTTGACACTTTCCAATCCTACAATAGATGATATAATAGCATCAACCTCTTTCAGGTTTTCTTCAAGAGTAATGCTTCAGCCACTACCAATTTCACTACCATTTTCTTCACTACCTTAGGTGGCATACTCCTATTGGAGAGTTCCCCCACCTACTCTATCTTTCCCTACCTATTAGAGTGTGCCACCTAAGGTAGTGAAGAGAAATGTAGTGAAATTGGTAGTGCAGCTTTTTCCTGTGGCTGTTGTTCCTCTTGTATTTTGTGCTTTTACTCGCCTATGGAGAAAGAGAAAAAAAAAGGAGAAATAATGAGGATTAGGAAGATAACAGAAATAATGTTTGTTAGTCTAAGGGAATACCGAGAAATTTCCCCATCACTTTGGTTCTCTGTATTAATCTCATCTCGGTTATTTGATTAAATACAAATTTTAACATGAACTAGTGAGAAGGAAGCATCAATTACTTATTGAAGAAAGCTCCTTCGCATCTTGTTAAGGATTTGAGGCCTTCCTCCAAATTCTTCATTGTAATGGTGATCAGCTTTTCATCAGTGCAAGGCATGTTCAGCGTTGAATTCATGTTCTCCAAGGTATTGACAAGCAATGGATCAACAAGACCTCCATTCATCTTCCTAAGTAGTTCTTCTGGAGTGTGTTCGCTTATCAGTTTAGTCATTGCTTTCAAAGTGCATTTAGGATGAAGCTTAAATCCGTAACAGAACTATTCTCATCTTGAGTGTTGATCTTTGAATTCAAAATTAAGGCGATGTCCCTTGGACTGTAGTTGTCAAAGTATAAGAACTTGCTCACCCTTCTAGCAAAACCTTCAATTACTGAAATCACATGCTCCATGTCTTTACCATAACCAGCAAAAATTGTCCATTGCTTGCATAATTTCTTCCAGGGCTTCAATGCCAAAGTCCCTTCTCGAATCAGTCGGGCATCAGCCTGTAAGCTTCATCAACAAACAGAATTCCTCCTTTGGCTTCTGCAATCTACACATAGGAAAACACAAAAATACATATATGCTCATATATGTAAATACCTACAGAAACACTCAAAGGAATATGCGCAGAGTTATGGGTAATAGTCACGTGTTTTAAGCCCTGTCTGCCCTACATACTCACCAACCAAATCAGTTCGCTGAACTTCAATATAACTTATTTTATTGATAGATATAAGCCCCAGCTTATGAAGAATATATCCAAGAATCCGAGCTACTATAGTTTTACCTGTAAAAATAAGGCAAGTAAAATCCACATTTATTAGTTCCAAATAATAAACATAGAAATCAGTCAATAAAAATAGGCTATATCTGCAACAGGTAAGTCTCTTCTACGTGAGTAAGAGGTTAGGAGTTCAAATCATGCTTGCACCATAAAATCTCTCTCTATATATATGGGGCAACTGTGGTGTATGTGAGGCTACTACGGCCCTACTCCAAAAAAAAAAGGGGGGGGGGGGGGGGGGTATCTTGGCTCTACTGAGCCAGCACTTATAAATTTATTATCAGACATGCATCTTACATAAACTCTTGCCTGACACGTATCTGATATGCTAAAACATGACCAAAATTCGTGTCTTAGATATTATAGTCCCACATTGGGTATTGGGCTAATTTTGTATTTCGTTCACTCCTATATATAAGAGATATTGTACTTAGTTATTTCTCAATTCAATATTCAGTATTGTTTTCATCTCGCTGATATATCGTAATATGGTATCAGAGCAAATTATATAAATTTTCTTCTCTTAAATTTTTTCCATCCAAAAATTCCAAAAGCCAAAAATCCTCAAATTTCAAAAATAATAATAATAATAATAATAATAATAATCTCCTCTTCAGCAAATCCACTGCTTCTCCTCTTCAGCAAATCCATGGCGGTGACCAAATCCACTCCTCTTCGCCGAAATCCACAGCCGCAATCAATTTCATCTTCCCTGTTCTGCACTAATAATATAATGATCTAATGTTGCTTTTGGAGAGCCTAGACTACTTTTCTAACTTAAATGCATTTTTAGAATTAAAATCAGTGTTAGTATAACTGACTAAAAGTCATTTTAGCTCCTCCAGAAAAAATCGTTAAACAAAAATATTTTCTTAACGACACTTTTTAAGACAATTATGCAAGATGACAAACAAGTCATAGACCAAATTTATGCACCATATCTATTTTTTAATTCACATATCAAGTACTTATGAGAGGAACCAATCTTAGAAGTTGGCTGCATTAAGTGACGAAAAATGTACTGAAAAGATATACTTTTGCGACAATATTACCAGTGAGAATGGCTATTGGTATATCCAACCGATATGTTATTTTTTCCCATTTGGAGTATCTCCCACATATCTCTTCTATGCTGAAGGTTTGAGCCTCCACAAGGCCAGGTAACATCCTCAGTTCCGTCTGCTACTAGCTTTACTTCCAACCTACAATAACAATTAGATGATGAATATATGATCCAGTTTTAACTAAATACAACTAAATTTTAAATTTAAAAAAAAAAGCAAAATTATATGACTACTTATTTGTATGCTGCGTAGAATTCTCTACGAGAAGGTTTCTGATCTTCTCATTGTGAACCTCAAACATGCTCACAGTAAACTTGTATGTGAAAATTGAAGACCTCTCAGTGGAACTTTAAATAGTTCTTTCAATGCCTGATATTTGACATCTCATTTTTCCAGGTGGGTTTTTCTTCCATAGTGAAAGCTTCGTCAGTTCTAGTCTGCCGGCCGTATGCAAGTATACAGACATTATATCCATCCAGAACAGATATCACAACTTGTAATGTCTCAGCGAACACGGCCTTTGTATACAGATTAAAGTTAACTTGCTTAAAAGTGTACAAATAAATAAAAGAAATGTAAATATACGCCAGCTATGAAATCTTGATTTATTTCATATAAAGCTATGATAGCTTGATGGACCAGTCATTAGCTTCATTTGACAACTACCAAATTTCACAGATTACTTATTTATACAAAGCAAATATTTGCTACAAAATTAGAGAGAGAATTGCTTTGTTATCTAGAGCTGAAGTGTCTTCTCACTACACCAAAACATTGAAGTAGTAGTAATGGTTGAGAAAATTAGAGTTACATTCTTGTATGCAGATGCATTCTTGTATGCAGATGCAGGATGATATCCCATTTTGTGGGCTGAAACGAAGGTATATTATTTAATATATTCCACTTTAAACATGTGCATGGAAGGAGTCGAACCTGAGCTATGAATCACGGACACTGAATCGAGGAATATTCCACTTCAATTTGGTAACCATGACGTGTCTGACACAAATCCGACACAGTACTGAATATTTTAGGGTAGTTCTTTAAAATATCCCCCTGTCCTTGTGTGTCCGTATTGTCCTCGTGACTAAACTAAAACTCCTAATTTTTAATGAGGGTTGAGGGATGTATATTCGTGTTCTAACATGTACTAATTATACATTAATAACTTAACTGAAGAAATAGAGAACTCTCTTGTAATGTTTATGTAAAACAGTAAGGAGATTGATTTAATAAGTACACATCTTGCTGTAAAATACACACGAGTAAAGTTAAATGTGAAAACAC
This sequence comes from Hemerocallis citrina, assembly GCA_017893485.1. Classification (NCBI taxonomy): domain Eukaryota; kingdom Viridiplantae; phylum Streptophyta; class Magnoliopsida; order Asparagales; family Asphodelaceae; genus Hemerocallis; species Hemerocallis citrina. The sequence goes on along the minus strand of CM030358.1, from coordinate 189,864,713 downwards.
TAAATAACACTAAATATGTAAGCCAGATATGTAACACACAAGACGAATAATATAGTTAGCTCCACATGGTTATATGCTGCATCAGCTAGCTGATGCAGCATATAACCATGTGGAGCTAACTATGCAAATTAGGGGATGATACCGATAAATTGATATATTGATGGTAAAAAGATATGGGACTTACTTAACAAAAAAAAATGTCAGAGGTAAAACTAAGAAACTGAAACCCTCTATTACATAAACTTCGTGTTTGTACCTTCACTATCTTTCAGGTAAAAATGTGATCAAATCTGAACTGCTTCTTTGAATTATCAGAGCAAACAACTGACAATTCCAAATCTTCATTGAATTCAACCACAAAAGTATATCCATTCAACATACCTGGCAGAAAACCCTTATATTACCTTTCAGCTCAATTATCTCTTTGTATAAACGCTTTCTTTCCAAGCTTTCAACATACCTAGCATTTCTTAGTGTTATTTAGTGTTTTCACATTCTTGAGTAGCTCCTCAGTAGTATGTTCTTTTATTAGGCGCGCCATTGTATTCACAGTACAATCTTCATGAAGCTTGAATCCATAGACGAAACTACTCTTATCTTGAATGTTGACCTTTGATCTCAAAATCATGGCAATGTCTCTTGGACTGTAGTCATCAAAGTTGAAGAACTTGGTGACCGATTTGAAGAAATTACACGTTCCATGTATTCACTATAACCAGCAAATATTGCGACTATATCGCCACTGTCCATTGCTGACATAATTTCTTCAAGGGCTTCGATGCCATAGTCCCTTGGCATATAATGGGGAACCAACCTGTGGGCTTCATCAACCAACAGAATTCCTCCTCGTGCGTCTTCAATCTGCAAATTAATATATAATAATAAAAAAATTTTAAAAGTATGCCTTTAAAAACAAAGATAGGTACATGTACATAATGATGGGTACTAATAAGCAGGAGAGTACCTTTTTTTCGTGTTTTAGGCCCTGTCTGCCCTACACATGCCAACCAAATCAGTTCTCTGTACTTCAGTGACTCTATAACTAGGTATTAATCCCAGCTTATGAAGAACCTTTCCTAGAATTCGAGCGACCAAAGTTTTACCTACGTAGAAGCAAGTAAAATTAACAAATGTACATAACATTCCACAATTTTCATTCCTCCACGTGAAGGTCAAATATTTTCAGAATTGTATACACCGAAACAAACAGCCAAACAAACGAAAGGATATATATTAATTTGGAAAATGGCACACTCGGACCATCTTCTAAGAATGGAGCATTTTTATATTTGTGCTGTTGCATGTTATGGTTGCAGGAGTAATTAGAACATGGTTTAGCAGAAACTTAAAAAACCTATACAAAGATTGTATGCTATTTTACATTGGTGTTTTTTTTTTTCTTTTGAGAGACAGCAACTTTATTAGGAACATTACTGACAACATTTAGAATATTAACAATCTTCTATCAGAGACAGCAACTTTAAAATAAATAAACAAAACTTTACACGTATTTTGCAAAACTTTTTGCACCTTTTCTAAATATCTGATGATTTCATTAATTATATTTTGAATGAAATATCAAAATAATACGCAGCAAACTAATTTTCAAGTAAATTTGATATTGAATAATTATCTAGTAAGAATTTTCGTGAAGTTCTGAGGAAACAAATGTTAAATTGATCTAGGCACATTTAGGAAGCCTGGTTTAGTATTCTTCAAAACTATGTAGGTAATCTGTCGTATAGAGCTATTGCAGTGTGATCAAAATTGATTATGAATAAGAAGTCATTACATCTAAATATCTAATTTAATGACAGTAATGAGGAATAAGTATATATGATATATCATGTCTGCTCCTCGCATTTATCGGAATATGAGAATGAAAGTATGTACACAAATGTAAGAGAAACAATAAATTCGGAAAGATTTTGAAGAAAACAATAAAGTATTACACAAATGTAGTCATCTGATAAAGTGAGTATGTTTCTAATTTCTCTGGAAACATAATTTTAGTTTTGAAAAAAAACACGAATCTCTTACCTGTTCCTGGATTTTCAAGGAAAGCCCTAAGGCTTTCCTAGGTCCGACGTCAAAACCAAGGGTCTTCCGCTTCTCATATAGAGCTAGGCCCTTCACCCGTTTCTTTAGTTGTAACTTGACTCTTTCCAATCCTACAATAGATGATATAATAGCTTCAACCTCTTTCAGGTTTTCTTCAATATCGCAGCTTTTTCCTGTGGCTATTGTTCCTCTTGTATTTTGTGCTTTTACTCGCCTGTGGAGAAAGAGAAAAAAAAAGAAGAAATGCTGAGGATTAGGAAGATAACAGAAATAATGTTTGTTAGTCTAAGGGAATACAGAGAAATTTCCCCATCACTTTGGTTCTCTATATTAATCTCATCTCGGTTATTTGATTAAATACAAATTTTAACATGAACTAGTGAGAAGGAAGCTTCAATTACTTATTGAAGAAAGCTCCTTTGCATCTTGTTAAGGATTTTAGGCCTTCCTCCAAATTATTCATTGTAATGGTGATCGGCTTTTCATCAGTGCAAGCCATGTTCAACGTTGAATTCATGTTCTCCAAGGTATTGACAAGCAATGGATCAACAAGACCTCCATTTATCTTCCTAAGTACTTCTTCTGGAGTGTGTTCGCTTATCAGTTTAGTCATTGCTTTCACAGTGCATTTAGGATGAAGCTTAAATCCGTAAAAACAGAACTGTAAGCTTCATCCTGTAAGCTTTCAATGCCAAAGTCCCTTCTCGAATCAGTCGGGCATCAGCCTGTAAGCTTCATCAACAAACAGAATTCCTCCTTTGGCTTCTGCAATCTACACACAGGAAAACACAAAAATACATATATGCTCATATATGTAAATACCTACAGAAACACACAAAGGATTATGCCCAGAGTTATGGGTAATAGTCACGTGTTTTAAGCCCTGTCTGCCCTACATACTCACCAACCAAATCAATTCGCTGAACTTCAATAACTTACTTTATTGATAGATATAAGCCACAGCTTATGAAGAATATATCCAAGAATCCGAGCTACCATTGTTTTACCTGTAAAAATGAGGCAAGTAAGAATATATCCACATTTATTAGTTCCAAATAATAAACATAGAAATCAGTCAATAAGAATAGACTATATCTGCAACAGGTAAGTCTCTTCACCGGTGAGTAAGAGGTTAGAAGTTCAAATCATGCTTGCACCATAAAATCTCTCAAAATAAAACCAAACATACAATAAATTAATAAATAAATTTGAAAAAAATTAACCCATTTCTCAAAATTAAATTTCAATTAAGAAAAACACAGAGAGAGAGAGAGAGATTACCTGAATGTTGACTTGTTCATCATCCGTCTCTTCCGCAATTGGCCGAATCATCGTCTTGATCTGAAAGGACAACTAAAACCCAGAAAAAGGAAATGATCAAAAAACCCATCAATAAAATCAAATAGAGCACACATTAATTCAACTAAAGATCAAATCATTTCTTGACATGATCCATTCTCGGGAAAATGTATTCCCATCTTCTGATTCACAACAAACAAACAAGAAACATCAAGATCCGTGCTTTATCATACCATTAGAATCAGAAACAAAAACCCATTTTAAAACAATCAGAAACATCAAGATCCTTGCTTTATCATACCATTAGAATCAGACACAAAAACCCATTCTAAAACAATCAGAAACATAAAACCCATTCTAAAACAATCAGAAACAAAAAATTTAAACTATACCCTAATTGAAAAAACACAAAAATGAAGCTCCTACCTAACCCTTCTCCCCCTTCCTCTTCTTCTTCTTCTTCCCGGTGCGCCAACGCTGACCAACAGCCCTTTCTTCTTCGTTTTCATTGCTGAAGCCTTCGGTACCTCTCAATCCTTACCACACCAACAGACCAACCATCCTACTTAATCTAGAAAGCTTGCTGAACCCACCCTTACCCCAGTCACTGATCCAGTGCTTCATGCTATCCCTACTTGAGCTGAGTGGGTGCGGGCCCAATGAGAGGGTCCGTCACCCACCCACCCCATCACCAACAGCCACTACACAGTCGGTGCTTGAGCCAGCTAGGGCAACAGCAGACCACTGCTTGCAACCCCCAGCACCACCTCAGGGTGTGCAACCCCCCGCCTCCTACCTAGCAGCAACACTGGCACCCCCTTCGTTGATTTCGAACCCTGAGGAGGGAGAGAATCGTGAGCTCAGCCGAGTTCAATCCCCGACGCATGCGCACGAACGTGCGCCTCCGCGTCATGTGGGGAGTAATATCGTTCATCATCGCTCGTTAGAGGAGACTACCAGAGGCCAGGAAACACATCGGAGACATGAGAACTATGAGAGGAGGGCCCAACGAGGGGGTCCTCCTACTGGCCACCTGAGGCGTAAGAGAACCCCTCCCGCGGAGCACTTCCAACCTCACTATGAGGGTCACTCCCGGAGTAGGTACAGAGAGAATGCACAGAGGAATCAAACTCATCTCAAGTCATACAACAATTCCATCACCACATCTCACAAGCACCGCCAACAGCCGTCTTACTCCAACTCCAATTCTAGCCTTCGTCACAATCGACCTCCCACTTACAATGACACACAAAACAATCCCAACATCAAACGAACACACAACCAACGTCAACACCTTCCTAGCAACGGCACAGAACCAATTCACAACAGTTCTTACCACAACCCAACTCCAACCGTGCAACCTATCCATCCTCCTAACCTCAACACCCACCACAAACACACCACCTATCAACTCTCAGTACAACCACCACCAGTGTTCAAGTCACCCTATTCGCTAGCCGAGCGAGACATCGTAGAGGCCACGCTTGACGAGATGATGGGGGAATTGACCGCTGGCGATGAGGACGGGAAGGGGCAGTGGATCCGGAGGGGTAGAAAACAAAAAAAGAGGCAGGGGAGTAATACTAACCATGTTTCCGACCAAGCAAAGAAACAGAGGAAGGGGAAGCGCAGGCCGGCGCCGTGCTTCAATTGTGGTGATCTTGGCCATTACAAGTACGAATGCACCAAGGAAGTTCGATGCCTCAAGTGCATGAAGTGTGGCCACCTGTCCTATGTTTGTACCAATGTAGTAGAAACTAACAGCGATGAGGAACGCTCAGTGAGTAGGGGAAGATCGCCGGAAAACCCCTCAGTGATCCGTCTGGCAACAAGCCTGGACATCATTAAGCGTGAAGAGAGTTGGCTGAGGCAATGGTGCGCCATTGCAAGAGTCAAGAAAGGGAGGCCGTCGGAGAACCATGTGATGCAGGCGCTCACAGAGAGATGGCCCATGAGTGCTCACGGTGACTGGGTCGCCAAAAAACTTTGCCACTTGCAATTCCTCATCTCATTTCCATCACAGGAGAAAATGGCGGAAGTGATCAGAATGGGGAGCGTGGAATTTGGTCACTTTGAGCTCGAATTCACGGCGTGGTCTCCGACGTTTGGAGCTGAACTCCCACAAGGTGAGAAGTTTTGGATTTGGATCCACAACGTTCCTTTACATTTTTGGAAGAAAGAAGCCCTCCAAGAAATTGTATCTGATTTTGGCTCGGTGGTGGAGATCGACGAGAAAAAGGTGCGGCGATCAGAGCTAGTATCGGCAAGATTACTAATCAGATGCAGTGATATCACTCTGATGCTGAGATTCGCCAAGGTCTACTCGTTCGACGAATCCTATCTCGTCAGGTTCATCCTGGACAAGAAAGTCGAAGATCCAAAGGAGCTGCTAGCAACCAAAATCAACCCCACACCCTCAGCTCTAAGGGACGACAGGTCCTACAGTTAGGTGGTATCGCCGAGTAAGGAGCTTACTATCGACGGGGCCCACGAACTAGAGAGAGCGCACAGGGATGTCATCAGGGCGGCACAGGCGGCAAGATCGCTGGCTTCTCCGAGCAAGGCTGGTAGAGGCAAGGCTCGTCCCGTTGGATCTAACGGTCAAGAGCCACAAAGAACTCTCAACTCAGTAGATCCAATGGTGATCCAGCATACCCACCTTGATTTGGAAAGAACAGAGATTGAGCGCACGAGTAGTGACAAAAGAGTGGCACAAAAAGAGGGTCAAGCCCTGCAAGACTCAGGGGCGAAGTGTACTGGGGCTCAGAGGGGTGGAACGGGGCTGGTGCGTCCTCTTAATGGCAAGGCTTCTTTTGGTCGCAACATGCAGGCTTCCAGAGAGGAGTTGGTGGGGGATTTGGCCACTTTTGGGAAGAAGACAAGCGAACGTTCTATGTCTACCAAAGAGTGGGTAACCAAAAGCTGGTTCCCACCTGAAAAGGCTATGGGTGCCTCTGAGGAGCTTGGGGGGCAAAAGACAGCGGTTTGTCTAGGGAAAGAGACAGAGGCCATTTTAGGGAAAATGTCGAGGGTAGGTATGTTAACCCAGAGCGAGAAGCATACTGGGGATTATGCTATCGGTGATGAAAGGAGGGGAAAAAGGTCACACTTTTGAGGAGAGACGAAAGCAGTATAGGAGACAATGAGGAAGACGAAGGCATAGACGATGAAGCTCCCATTTGCGGTAAGGGAAAAGATAAGGAGGCAGCGATAATTGTGCCAAGTGATTTGAACCCGGTATCTGACAAACCCACCGATGCACCCCCCAATAAGGAGCTACCACGTGGCGAAAGGTGCAGCTCGGTTATCACGCCAGGGTCTGTGAACCCAGCATTGGAGAAACCCACCGATAGCCCCACCTATCACATGTTGCCAGCTGTCCTTGGCGGTAAGCCTACCGCCTTGGACAGCAGTTTGAATGGCGTGGGCATTGAGAAATGTGATAAGTTGCTACGCGGAGGAACAATTTCTTATCCGGTGGAAAGTACTACTATAGGGTCGGTTTGTGAGCTAGTTATAGGCACTCATGGGCCCATTGAGGGGTCCAAAGCGCCTATTAACCTACAGACAAAATGTAATTTTGAGAATGGGCCCAATGAGGGGACCGTAACGGAGAACTCTATTATTGTTAGTGATTCGACAACCTGCGGGCCCACTGAGGGGTCCGCGGGGAGGGGGCTTTCCTCACCTCAACAGGAAAGTCTGCACACTGATAGTGAGGAAGAACGAGAGGGGCGGCTCAATCTGGATGAAGAATTCTCATTTTCAGAGGAGGACTCAGAAGATCTTGAGTTCATTGCAAACACTCAGAGAGATGTCTCCCCTGAGATGGTACTATCCACAATCCCAGAATCTGCACCCGGGGACAGCTCCGAAGTGTCTCAGAGGACATTTGGGTTCAGAGTGCATCGCTCGCCCAAGAGGGCTCATGGGGAGTCCTTGGATGACTACCTTGAGGTAGCAGCGGCAGCCAAAGCTGCTAAGCTCGATAATGGAGGTACGACTAATTTTTTAGCTTCCATTTTAAATTTCATGTCAGATTATGAGGTTTTTTTACTAGCCGAAACATGTGGGTTAGAAGTATGGGATTTAGAACGCAGCGCGTTACTCCTCAACAAAATCAGGGGTTGGGAAACGGATAGGGTTAACACTAGTTCTGAGAATGCCCGTCGCGATGGCGCTGGGCCGACTATCATTCTCGAGGATGTAGCCGGCCCCGCACCTTCACCAACGATCTCTGATGACAATGTCCCCCAATGAATACACTTTTCTGGAATGTTCGGGGACTGGGGGATAGAGGGAAGAGAGATATGGTAAGGGACGTCATTAACAACTCCAAGACGGAAGTTGTAGGGCTGCAGGAGACCAAACTCCAGCACGGGCTCAAACTCAAAAGAGTTGGGGGTAATAGAATCAAGGAGTGGTTGTTACGACCGTCAGTTGGTGCCTCAGGGGGGATTGCTATAGGTTTCGATTCGGATATCCTCTCCTGCATAGAGGTACACGGTGGTATGTTCTCTTTGACGGCCCGACTGAAACGACGTTCCGATGATTGGATACAGACGGTGACTGTTGTCTACGGGCCGAATGTGGCCACAGACCGAGAGGCCTTCTGGCAAGAACTGGTCGACATTCGACGACGCTGGTCGGGGCCCTGGATTGTGGGTGGAGACTTCAACATCACTAGATTTGCTTTTGAGCACAAGGGGAGAGGCGCCAGTGACAGGCACAGAGAGGAGTTCAATAGACTGATCACGGAACTGGAACTGATCGATATCCCAATCAATGATAGACTTTTTACTTGGTCTAATATGCAAGCGGCCCCAGTTATGGCCAAGTTGGATAGGATTCTAGTCTCCATGGATTGGGAAGCTAAATTTCCTCTAGTGTCGGCTAGAGCGATCCCTAGGCCAACTTCAGACCACACCCCGATCCTTCTCGATACGGGAATTCGAGGACAACGTAGACCCAGGAAATTTAGATTTGAAAAGGCCTGGTAGGAAATTCGAGGATTCCATCATTTGGTTAAGGAAAATTGGGCGCTCCCTATGGCTGGCAGGGATGCGGCATCTCGCTGGTGTGGAAAAATTCGAAGGTTGAGAAAGAGGCTTGCAAGATGGAATCGATCTAGGTTCTCTACCATCTGGCACGCTAAGGAATCTTTTTTGGAAGGAATTGATGAGCTAGAGAGGATAGAAGAGTCTAGAGTCCTTTCCCAGGAGGAGCGAGGCAGGCTATTACAATTTCGTGAGAATATAGCCAATCTTTATAGACTAGAAGAGATCAAATGGCAACAAAGGTCTAGGATTTCGTGGCTCAAAGAGGGAGACGCGAATACGGCCTACTTCCATCGGGTTGCAAGCGCTCGAAGGAGAGCCAATCTTATCCTATCAATTCAGACAGACTCAGGAACTTCACAAGATGAAAAGGTGATCTCCACGACCTTTCAGACTTTCTATAAGGACCTCTTCGGGAGGAAGAATGATTTTAGGATCCCAATGAGCGAGGACTACTGGCAGGAGTATCAAAATGACTTAGGTCAAAACTTTTCCTCCTTGGAGGCATCTTTCTCAGAAATGGAAGTCAAGACGGCCGTCAACCAGATGGGAGCAGACAAATTGCCTGGACCAAATGGCTTTCCCATGATGTTCTTCCAAGTGTTCTGGGAAGAAATTAAAGGCGACTTTATGGATCTAATGGAGGAATTTTACCACAACAATCTGAGACTGGGAATGTTCAACTTTGCAGAAGTGGTGTTGATTCCCAAACGAGAGGAATCCAAATGCGTGGGGGATTTTAGACCAATTATCCTGATAAACTGCTCGGCAAAAATCATCACTAAGGTCCTAGCGATCCACTTGGGAAGTATGATGGACAGTCTTATCAATAAGACCCAGACGGGTTTCATTAAGGGCAGATGCATACTGGACTGTGTGGCCACCGCCACCACTGCCACAAGAGCAACTCCAAGAACTTCCTCTTGAAGTTGGATTTTGAGAAGGCATATGATTCCGTGGATTGGGAGTGTTTGCTGGAGGCGCTCAGAAGGAGAGGTTTCGGAGATAAATGGATAAGATGGATCAAACAATGTTTGCATTCTAGCAAAACGGCAATCTCGGTGAATGGGAGACCCGGTCCATCGTTCCCTTGCAAGAAGGGACTCCGGCAGGGAGATCCGCTATCCCCACTGTTATTTACTATTGTTGCGGATGTGCTTAGAGGAATGCTGGAAAACTGTCACAGAAAAGGGTGGATAATGCCTGTAGCCAGCAGCACCACTAAACAGGGATGCACGATACTACAATATGCTGATGACACCCTACTCTTTGGAAATGGCACTACAACTGAAACAATCTGCTTTAAAGGGGTCCTTTATTGTTTTGAGGCCTGGTCAGGCCTTAGGATTAACTTCCACAAGAGCGCGTTGGTCCCAATTACTCTATCAGAAGCAGAAGCACGGGAGCATGCCACCATTCTAAACTACGCGACGGAGGAGTTCCCGATCAAATATTTAGGGCTCCCGCTCAAACCAGGGAGACTCACGAAGGCTGACTGGTTGCCTATTATAGACAGGGGTCGGAAGACAGACTGTCTGGGTGAAAAGGCAAATCGCTCTTGCTCGGGGAAAGAGTGATACTCATCAACTCAGTGCTATCCAACCTGCCCATTTACTACATGTTGTTTTTTGAACTCCCAAAGTGGGTGATCCAAAGGATTGACCGAATCCGAAAAAGATTCCTTTGGAAAGGGGCAGAGTCAAATAAGGGAGACTACCACCTTATTAAATGGAATATCGCCTGCATGAAGAAGAGACATGGAGGGCTAGGTATCATTGACCTTAGAGATATGAACCTGGCTCTCCTAGGAAAATGGTGGTGGAAAGTGTTTCACCACTGTGGGGAAGGATGGCAGGATTTTATTCAACCCTACCTTCGAGGAAAAGGGATGAGAAGTTTAGGCTTCCGAGTGGGATCTAAAACCTCCCGCTTCTGGAAAGGAATTACAAAAGCTAGTTGACCGTTCGATTCAGCAGTAACGTCTATTATTGGTCATGGGCAGTCCACCAGGTTTTGGTGGGACAATGGTGTGGTCCACAGGCTCTTAAGGACAATTTCCCAGAGCTGTATGAAAAAACGAATCGACCGAATATGTCGATGGCAGAAGCCTGGAAAAGAGGGACTTGGAGACCGTCGTTCCAAGGAATGCTTTCACCAGGTTTGCGTCAGCAACTGCGTGAACTACATGCGAGAATTACCCAATCTGGAGTGTTGTGTGCCCAAGGCCCAGACCAGTTGCGTTGGGGACTTGAGAAGAAGGGAGTGTTTTCAGTAAGATCCCTTTACCACCGAATTCACTATCGGGGATGCAGACCCAGCTGGGCAACGGTGTTATGGAAGGCAAAAACACCTCTTAAAGTCAGAGTCTTCCTCTGGCTTGTGCTTAATAATGCTATACTCACCAGAGAGAACCTAGCCAAGAGACAATCTCACATTGCGACCAACTGTGGATTCTGCGACACTCACACGGAAGATCTGAACCACTTGTTTATTCACTGCACAAGAAGTAAGGCCATCATGATAGAATTTCTAAGAGCCCTAGGCACAAGTGACTACCCAAGAGAGTATGAGGAACTATGGGTTGGCACCAGATTTGCATCGACCCGACACGACATGAAGGATGCGTGGTATATTGCCATTGCGGCAACCACATGGGTGTTATGGCTAGATAGAAACAATTTTTATTTCCGTGCTTCATGTAATTCTATTTCTGGTAACCTTACTCTCATCATGCATCTAATTTCCTTTTGGGCTACAGCTGCTGCCTCAGGAGCAAGAGGGAGGATTGCACGGGTCTTCCAGGTGGAAGAATTTGACGATGAGGAGATAGAGTTCGAGCTGACTATGGATTGAGGAGTACACCCGCCTTACAACCCAGTTGAGTCAGCGGCACTCGCTGTGTCTATTTAGGTTGTGTCATTTCTTTGTATTTTGGTTGTCTGAGGTTTAGATGTTGAAACCCACCCCCCAGGGATCTGTTGGGGGTTTATGTTTTATTTCCTATTGTCTGAGGTTTAGATGATGAAACCCACCCCCCAGGGTTCTGTTGGGGGTTTATGTTTTATTTCCTGCACTGCACTTTTGTTTTTTCCCGGTTCTGCGGGGTGTTTATTAATCTCTTATTAATGAAACAGGGTGGTGTTATTCCACCTTTTAACTCAAAAAAAAAAACAATCAGAAACATCAAGATCCGCAATTTTCATGCCATTAGAATCAGAAACAAAAACCCACATAAAAACAATCAAAAGAGAACAAAAAATATATAGAATCTAAAAAATTGGAGGAAAGACGAAGAGATATATACCATGGGGTTCGACTTCTTGGGTGATCCCTTAAAGGGCTGAGAGTTCTTTGGATCTCTCACCCATGGTTTGTTCTCGAATCGATCTCCTGAAATTCTTCTGAGGGAATTTGTGGGGTGGGGGGCGCGAATTGAAGAGATAGATCAAGAACGAGAGAGAGAGAGAGGAGTTATAACGGTCATTATGGGATTTTATTCGGAGTATTAAAAGGCTGTTTTTTTTTTTGATAAAAGTATTAAAAGGCTGTTAGTATCTGAATTTTGAAGTTGGGGGTAAGTGTTAGCCGTTAATTTGTGGACCAAATCCAACGGCTGTGATTACCTTCCCTTTTTTTTAGACGGTGAATATAGAACAACGGTATCTAATAGGTTTCCCATGTGAATTTCTTTTACCAAAATGACCCAATTTTTGAAAGTATTTATCAAACCAACCCACTTTCAAAATTATTTACCAAATTGACCTACTCGCTATTTATCAGATAGCGAGTCTAGTTTAAATGAACTCGCTATATCAGGTAGCGAATGTAATTGTACTTATTTTTTAGAAAAAATTTGAACATACAATTTTAATCTGAAATGTATATAACTAGACTCGCTATCGCAGATAACGAGTCTAGTTCTACTGATATTACTAACTCAGATAGCGAATGTAGTTGTGCTCATTTTTAAGAAAAATTTTAAACATGCAATTTCTACCTGCAACATATATTAGTGATAATAGTTCTTAGTTAATAAGGTTTATCCAACTTTGAAATCGACCAAATAGAAATGATCAATACAAAATTACCCTTAGTTGTGAAGGACGAACTAATTTTTGTCAAACTTATACATTGGGTCTCTTTATGTATTATTATGTAGTATGTCCAGGGCCGGTCCTGAGTTCACGGGGGCCCGCCCATGGTGAACGGGGGGGGGGGGGGGGGGGGGACCCTTCGATTGCGAACGGAGGAAGTGCGAACGAAGGTGCGAACTAATATGCGGGCCATCAGATCTAAAATTCAATCAAAATCAACATCCGAAGGCTGTGGTTGCTCCTGACTTCTCACTTTTTCCCGAGGGTAATATGATCATTTGAACCACATATTTACCCCCTCTCTCCTTCTCTCTCAATTACCTTCTCTCCTTCTCTCTCCCTTATCGTACACCCAAACCTGAATCCCCAAATCCGGAAACCATAACTCCAAAGGCCTTTGATTCCCCAAATCGAAACCCTATTCTCTTCCTGCAAATCGAACCCTCACATCAGAGTCCCTTGCTGCTCCAAATCGCACCTCCTCTTGTCGGCTCCGAGCTCCCCTACTCCCCTTCAAAAATCCCGAAATCCTAGCTCCTCCTTCCTCCACCTTCTTCCACCTTCCTCAGAGTTCTCGAGCTCCTCTTGATGCCACCAACCCTAGCTCTGAAATCTCCCTCTAATCTGACGAAACTTATGAACAAGTATAATTTTTGTTCTTTTTTTCTATTATATATATATACTAGATTTGCCCGTGGGCACGTGCCTACGGCACATCTTCGGAATGACACAAAATATGAAAAGCCCTTTAAACAATAAAACAACAATTATGTAGTTCTAGTTTGAATAGTATGACAATAATTAGTTGTAAATAAAAGTCCATGTTTCCATTAGTATATGTTGAAAAATAATTATAAATGGGGTTGCAAAATCTAACTTCTTAGAACTTTAAGTGTGGAAAATGATGAAATTTAACTGTTGAAGAGATATTTGTTATTTTCAATATAACATGTGCAATAAAAAAACCATAAAAATTATGAAAATTGACAAACCTGAAATCTTAAAATCTAATAAATAAATTGTAACCCCTGTTTTCGTTAAATTGTATTTTCAAGTATTTTCCCGTATTTAATTAAACTATCCTCTTATAATTTAATATATTATTCAAACTATTTTTGTGAAGCCCAATAATTGATTATTCAACTATTTTATTATGTGAAATATTTTTGAACCCAAATTCTATTATAAGCCCAGTAATTTAAATTATTTTGTATGAGCCCAAGCTTATTGTTTAAATTAAATCCAATTGCCAAATTATTTATTTTGGGGCCCAATTCTATTTTTTAAAATAATTAAATTGTTTTGAGTCCATGGACCAAGCCCGCCTCCTATTGGGCCTTGATCCGTTAACCCAAACCCAACAAATTCCTTCTATATCTCCCCTACAATCATTCTCCTCCTTTAATTCCTCAAATTAAACCCCCAAAATCTCTCCTGTAACTCCCTAATCTCTATCCCTAATTATGAGCCTATTAATTCCCCTCATTGTGTAATCCCGTAACTCCCTCGTATCAATAACTACCGCTATTAATTTATTATACTATAATTTCCCTTCCTCTCCCCGTCATCTTATTCTCTCCCCCTTCGGTTTCGGAACAGAACCCAAAAACAAAACCACCAAAACAAAATCAAAACCAAACCAAAACAAAACCCATCAAAAACCAATCCATCTTCTTCCTCTCCCGCTCTCTCCCTGTTTCCCAAAACGCCCAACTCCGAACCCATTCCCCGTCGCCAACTCCGACCGTCACCATCGTCATCTCCAACCGCCTTCAACCCCCGACATCGCCCAAACACCCAAAGCAAACCCAACTCCACTTCTCCCCATCGCTCATCCTCTACTCCTCGCCCTACCGCAGTGAACCCAAAGCCTCGCCGCTCCACCCTTGCTTCGTTCCCTTCTCCCCATCGTCAGCATCATCACCCTCTGACCACCCATCCGCCATCGTCCCCAACTCCATCGAGAAGAACCCATTTCGACATTCCCGCCTTCTTCGACCTCGCACCCTTTCCGCCATTACCATCGCCCGTCACCTCCACCTATCGCCTCGCCGTCACCGCCCCATCCTCAACCTCGATAGCCGCCGCCTTCACACCGAAAACCCCCCCGTTCTATTCCCTCTGTTTTCGACGCAAAACAGAGCTCTGCTCGAACTTGAGCCACCGCGCCGTCGCCGTCGCCACCGCCGCTTACCGACGTGGTGCCGCCGCTTTCGTCAGAGGCCAGTCGTCGCGAACGCCCAGCCACCGTGAGCACCGTCCCGCCCTCTCTCCCGCTCGCTGAAGCGAAGAAGAAGACGAAGGTTGATTGGAGGAATTCGGTGTTTGGTGTTTTGTTGGAGCGGATTCGAATTGGCTGTTCGCTGTTCTGGGTTTGGATCCGGTGTGCGGGAAGATTTGATTGGAGGGTTTTGCTGTCCCGCGTTGTGTGCGCAGCGGATCCAGAGACCGTGTTTGCTGTTTGGATCTGATCCTGAGTGGAGTTTGCTCTAGTTGCTGGTTTGTTTGCTTGGATTTCTTGCACATATTTTCGCGCGTGATTTTCGTCAAAAGGCAAGTATCTCTTGTACCACTTTATTTTTCTAGTACAAGCCATTGTAAAAATACCGCAAGTCTAATTTTTTTGACTCCAATTCGCATTCATAAGTCGAATTGATACCCGTTCATATTCCTAATCCGTCGATCCTGTATTCACACGAGATCGTGAATACTTTGGTATCCCATGCATGACACGAACATCACAAATAAATACAAACATATGTAATTCTAGAAATTATACATATTGATGTGAATGACTATTTTACCCTTGTTAATAATTTAAGTTTTGTTTATTTTATCCCTAAATTTTTGATTTGCTTTTATACATGTAATTAGTCACTTATAGTTGCAAATGTTATTTTAGATGACCCTAAAATATTATGGACCCATATATGAATTAATAAAATAGACCCATATATGTATTAATAAATTATGCCCAATTATGACATTAAACCACATGTTTCACATCTCCTTACTTAGAACATATTGCATGCCATATTCCTGGATGTTCCCTGTCTATATCTTGACTTTATCCTCATTGCATTATGATTGTGTTAATAAAATTAATATAAGTAATAAGCCGGGGTATAAGGGAAAGATTTAAGTAGTGGGCAATATAGAAGAGCGTACTCGGACGGGAGCTCGTGGTTTACCGATGCAAGTTGCAATTACAAGTTGCAAGATTGCAAATGACAAGTTTACATGTTTCACGTTACAAGTTTACACTTTACATGTTCCACGTTACAAGTTTGCACGTATCTCGATACAATATTGAATGTACATGTTTTTCCCGAGTACGTGACCTATAAAACCCACCACTAAATCTAAACGAAATTGTATTAACTGTAGCAACCATGTAGTAAAAATATGGGATGCATGAAGTGCTACCTAGATAGAATCAAGACATTAGACATAAGAATAACACGTGCATTTTCATGATCCAACCATATGTTACATGTTCATGTTGATTCGATACCTGATTATTTGTTTTATATGTCACTTGTTTCGTAACGCCATGTTCATATCATGTTTACATGTTGCATTTTGTTCCTATTTCGTAACTATCGATTCCTTGTTCTTCCCTGTTTTTCTGTTGTTTTGTTTTACGTCTGTTCTCTTAGCTTGTACTCCCCTTGCGGCCCGTAACTTGTATTAACGGGTCTCCTTGTTTCCCTTTCCTTTTCTTTTGTTATAATATACTTGCAGGCTCAAATGGAGAGTTACCAGAAGGTGTCGCCGACCAAGTGTTCTAGTTATTTATTTTTATGTTATCTTAAATTTGTGATTTATTTCATGAAACTCTTTATTGTAATTCGGGCTTGTTTAACCCGTAATAATTTGTAATTCCCAGTTGTTGGTTACTTTTATGGACTATATCATGAATTTTCATTATCAAATTGTGATTTGCATGCCTGCGTGGATTAATTTTATTATATTGTTGTTGAGTTTACTTGTACAGCTTATGAATGGTGTGCTCGCACCATTCGCTGGGCCTTAGTCTCGCGCCCGTATTCTCGTGTTTTGGGAAGCGGGGCGTAACATAAATAAAGAATGGGAGAGAGAGAGAGAGAGAGAGAGAGAAAAAAAGAGGGTTATCTCTAGCCTCATGTTTTACAGGTAGGTACCTATAACATTGGGATTTAAATGCATGTGGTAGAATGATAATATGGCTTAGGCAAATTGTAAAAGAATGTGTTGTAAAGAAAAGAAATTGTAGTTCAAGGTGTTTAATTTTCCGCTGTGCTTTGTAAACAATTGATGTAATAAAAAGTTTTAATTTTTTCCTGTATTTGGTTGTTATGTTTATGATTACATTGAAGTTGATTCTGAAATTGTGCCACGTATTTCTGAGATATTATATTGAAAATTCGGGACACTACATATTATTATATTGTAGGACAAGATGGAGCCTAAAACTTACAATTTCATTGTGCTGCTCTAGGTTCAGTGATAGTTGATGAAAAGAATGATGATGCATGGTACAATATTTTATATCTTATTAATTAAAGTACTTCTATATAATTATGCCGTTCACGTATATTGTTATCCTTTGACAGATGACTCTTATTGCGGGGACATGTCATGCAGCTACAGAGCTACTGGACAATCCCTTGCAATTTACTACCAATAAGAGCTTAATTTTTTCCTATGTTTAATCTAAACTACCAATAGAATATTAACTACTTCGAACTAAATGTTGAATATTCTTAAATACTTTGGATATTTGTGTTTTGTTTAATTTTAAAAACTGGGTTGTGATGTTATCTTGTATTATTTTTTTATGCTTGAAAATCTTTTTGTATGAATGAATGATTATTTTGATGAGCGTCACATGCTTTGATAGTATCTTGTATTAGTTTAAATAAAAAAAATTGACGTAATTGTTTTTTTAAAAGGAATCGGGCCGGGCTCGAGATTTTATGGTTAATTCGGGCCCGGGCTTGGGCCTGCATTTTGGAGCCTGATGCAAAATCGGGCCGGGCTTGGACCCTACAAAATAAATTCGGGCTCGGGCTCGGGCTTATATAAATCCGGCCCAATTTCGGCTCGTTTCCACCTCTAGTATAAACTTGGTATTTTTCTTCAAAACCATACACTTGCTATATCAGTTAGCGAGTGTGGTACAAAAATACTCGCTATCTTATATAGCGAGTCTAAACTTGGTATTTTTCTCAAATTTCTCCAAAGTGTGGAGAAACACATGACCATGCACTCGCTGTCTTACATAGCGATGAGGTTTTCACCAAACTCGCTATATACGATAGCAAGTTGGTCGTTTTGGTAATTAGTTTCAAAAGTGGGTTAGTTTAGTAAATATTTCAAAAAGTAGGTCATTTTGGTAAACAATTCGGAAGGGAAGGGGCTATTTCCAAAATAAGAAAATTTGTTCGATGTTTTGAAAACAGTTTTTAAACTTAGGTCTGTAAAAAAAATTATAAATGAGTTTTTTGGGATTTTAAAAAACAAGGGTTTGTTTGGATAACTGTTTTTATAAAACAGTTTTTTGAAAATGAGAAGAAAGAGAACATGACGTTTTTTGGGAGAGATGAAGAAAATGAGAAATTTTTTTTGTAAAACTATTTTTTGGAGTTTTCTAAAAACGGGTTTTAAAATGAGAATTTTCCAAAAAAAATTTAGAAACGATTTTCCGAAAACACCTAAATAAACACAATTTTTAGATTTTAAAATTTAAAAAACTGAAAACAGGTTTTAAAACCCTAAACAAACAGACCCCTAGGGGGCGTTTGGTACAAGGATTTTTTTTGGTTCCGAGGAATCATAAATCCTGGAATTTATGATTTCTGGGATTTATGATTCCTAGGAATCATAAAACATATTTGGTAGGTCTTAAACATCTCTGGGAATGTTAGTTGGAAACTTTTTAATTTTCTATGTTTGGTTGAGCTACATATTTCCTGTGAATCTTAATCTTTGTCTAAAATATCCCTCTCATTCTCAATAACAGAGTAGCTCAACAGCTATCCTGGCATCACTGGCATGCAAGATTGCACAAACAACCTCTCAGTTTCAGATATAACATCAATGAACACTTGCTCCCATTCACTGCTTTCCTTATATTGGTATCCTTTTGAACTTTCTGTATTCTTTTCATATGTTCATCTCCAGATGCGCTTTCAGCTAAAGACCTAGATTTTAGGGGCAAGCTCCTTTTAATATGAAGGGAAAGTGAATTTGCATCTTCACAAAAAGTACTTACCGTATAATGAGAGCAGATGTTATGTCCTGTTTAGCTTACTGTTGGGTATTGAGTTTCTTATTGGGTATCCATCATCAAGCATTCTTTTCATATAATCAGGTCATGCACACCTTGAAGATCACCGAGATGCTTTTATAGTTCCTCCCAGCACCCTCTATATTTTAAAATTCGAAGCCTTCCAAATTAAAAATCTTTGATTTCTTCTTTGATTCCTTCTTTTATGCTATTTGAGGCATACTAAGAAAGAAAGAAAAAAATTTCAACATGGTTTCTTGTCAAACATGAGGGGACTCAATCGAATAAACCCATAGGCCCTAGAGTAACATGATTAATTGTTTGTCTTTGCATCAGCCCATACTCACTCATCCATGTTTGCTTGCTGAGAATTATCATCTTTAATCCTTACAGTACATGTAACACCCCGTAATTTTCAAAGAGTACATATATAGAGTATATATATATATAATATATGTTGAAAGTGAAAAGAGTTTGATGTTGGAATAATGCATAATGGCAATTGTGTTATAATTTGGAATAGGAATAAATGTATGGTGGGGGCCCACGGTACAAAGGAGTAATTGAGTTGCTCTGGCTTTCCAGTTGACGTCACCTTGAGGTGACATGGCCAAAAAGGTGGGGGCCCACCTGAGTATTTGAATGCAAATAGCTTTGGCTGTGTGCATTCTTTTTTTTTTTATAGGAAAAGGTGGAGTCTGGCCACCTTGTTTCATTAATAAGAGATTAATAAAACAAACTAAGAGTACTGAGCTCACTACAAAATCCTACAAACATAACGAAAGTACATAAACACCACCCCAAACATGGGAGGCGGGACTAAAAGTAACCTAATAAGTCAAAGAGAAATACATGATAGAACCCCCAACAAGACCCTGAGGGGTGGGCACCTCTGATCAGTGTCGGCAGTGCAAACTATCAATCGATCATCGGACCGATCTCAATTTCCTCATCGTTAAACTCCTGAACCTGGAAAACGCTCGCAATCCGTCCCCTGGGACCTGCTGTGGCCACATTAGCCCAAAAAGAAATAAGATGCATAGTGTGAGTCAAATTGCCAGAAATACTATTGCAAGTTCCACGAAAGTAACAGTTATTTCTGTCTAGCCAACGAACCTAGGTCACTGCGGCAATAGCAATATACCACGTTTCTCTCATGGCCCCCCTATCTAACCCGAATTTAGGACCCACCCATAACTCCTCGTATACATTAGGGTATTGTGACGTCCCAAGGGCGGCGAGGACCTCTACAAGGACCGCTTTGCTCCTAGGGCACTGTAGCAAGAGGTGGACTCTCGTCTCCAGTGTAGCAAGGCAAAACCCGCACTGGGTATCCACAATAGGCTGGCGCTTGGCTAGGTTTTCCCTCGTTAAGATCGCATCATTCAAGACCAACCATAAGAAAGCTTTGATTTTAAGCGGAGCTTTTGTTCTCCAGATGACAGCCGACCAAGTTGGTGCACAACCCCTAAAGTGAATGCGGTTGTACATGGAGCGAACCATGAACTTTCCGTTCTTCTCCACACCCCATGACTTCTTGTCAGGGCCCTAGGAGCACTCAATGCTGGCGTTGGTGATGAGGTCTTGGAGTTCTGTTAGTCTAAGCTAGGAGCCTAAATCAAGCTCATGTTTGAAAGTAGGTTTCCAGGTGCCCCTCTTCCAGGTTGTCGCCACCGTGCAATGTGGATGTGATGCTTGGTCAAATAAGTTTGGAAACAGGTTTATGAGTGGGTGATTCGAACACCATTTATCCCACCAGAATTTGGTAAGTCTGCCGTTGCTGATAACTGACTGCACGCAACTATTAAAGGGTTCGTAAGCTTTAGCAATGCCTTTCCAGAACCAGGAGACCCGGGGGCCTATCCTGAAGCCTAGGTTTCTCGTTCCATTTCCATGCATATACCCCTGGACAAATTGTTGCCACCCTTCTCCATTAGGATGGAAGACTTTCCACCACCATTTGCCCAAAAGAGCCAGGTTCATGTCTCGGAGGTCGATGATGCCTAGTCCTCCATGTTTCTTTTTCATACATGCCTTCTCCCATATGATGAGATGGTAACCCCCTCGTTCCGGGTCTGCCCCTTTCCATAGGAAGCGTTTTCGTGTACGGTCGATTCTCTGAATAACCCATTGCGGCATTTCGAAAAAGGAGAGGTAATAGGTAGGCAAGTTTGACAGAACGACATTGATAAGCGTAACTCTCCCTCCTAAGGATAGGGCTTTGCCCTTCCACCCTGTAAGCCATTTGTCGACCCGGTCAATAATGGAAAGCTAATCTGCCTTTTTGAGTTTTCCGGGTCTTAGTGGTAACCCTAAGTACTGGATGGGAAAACTCTCAATGGGGCAGTTGAGGATTGTGGCGTGATCCAATGCCTCTGCTGCAGTCAGGGCAATGGGAATGAGAGTGCTTTTGTGGAAGTTGACCCTAAGGCCGGACCAGGCTTGAAAACAAAACAGAATACCCTTGAAGACGGTGGTCTCCCCTAGGTTGCCATTGCCAAATAGAAGAGTGTCATCTGCATATTGGAGAATAGAGCACCCTTGTCAATTTGTTCCCTTGGCTACTGGCACAACCCAACCTACTCTACTGCATTTAGACATCATGGAGCGGAGAACGTCAGCAACGATGGTGAAGAGGAGCGGAGAGAGCGGATCGTCTTGTCTGAGACCCCATTTGCAGGGGAATTGGTGTCCCGAGACCCCATTAACCAAGATTGCTGACCTGCTGGTGGTAAGGCAAGTGTGCATCCACCTGATCCATCTCTCCCCAAAGCCTGTCCCTGCCAGCGCTTCAAACAAATAGTCCTATTCCACGGAGTCATAAGCTTTCTCAAAGTCCAGCTTCAAGAGGTAGCTCTTAGAGTTCAACGTGTGGCAGTGATGGATCGTTTCTTCGGCTGTTGCCATACTATCTTGTATGCAACATCCTTTGATGAATCCCATCTGGTCTTGACTGATGAGACCGTCCATCACCTTTCTTAGTCTGTTGGCTAGAGTCTTGGTAATGATCTTTACCGAACAGTTGAGGAGGCTAATAGGGCGGTAGTCTCCGACTCGTCGTGAGTCCTCTCTCTTAGGGATCAGCACTACTTCGGCAGAGTTAAATCTCCCTAGCTTTAGTTTATGCTCGTAGAAGTCTGCAAACACCTTCAGGAGGTCATCTTTGATCTCCTCCCAAAAAATCTGATAAAAAATTATCGGGAACCCATCTGGCCCAGGGGCTTTATCTTTTCCCATTTGTTGAACCACCTCCCAAACCTCTTTCTCCGTGAAGGGAACTTCAAGGGACTGTAATTTAGAGTTGTGACTATCCGATTGATCTTTCCAGAAGTCGGGTTGTAATGGGACCCTCATTTCAGCCTTGTGACCAAAGAGTTGCTTGTAGTGGGATTGGAAAGCCAGCCTAGCGTTGTCGTCTTGCACCATCCCGGAATTCGTGTGGATTGATTGAATTAGGTTGGACCTCCGCTGAGCACTGGACACTCGATGGAAGAATGTAGTGTTCGCGTCTCCCTCTTTGAGCTACGAAATTCTAGATCTTTGTTGCCATTTGATTTCCTCCATCCTGTATAATTGGTCGATTTCCTGTTTGATCTGTAACAGTCTATTCTGCTCTTCCTGTAGTAGGTCCCTAATTTCTTCTATTTTTTCCAACTCCTCAATACCTTCCAGAAGGGAATCCTTTGTTTGCCAGATCAGTGCAAACCTGGTGCGGTTCCATTTCCTGAGTTTGCTTCGAAGCCTTCTAATTTTTTCATACCAAACTTCGGTCGCCTCGGTGGCCGTAGTCGAGCGCGACCAACATTCGTTGACCATGTGATGGAACCCTTGGAATCCTAACCACGCTTTCTCGAATCGAAACCTTGAGGGCTTCCTTGGTTGGTTTTCCCCTGAGGATAGGAATATAGGTACGTGATCTGAGGTTGGCTTCGGAATTGATCTAGCCGCGGCCAACGGGAATTTGGTCTCCCAGTCCGTGGAGACCAAAATTCTATCTAACTTAGCGAGAATGGGCACCGCTTGCATATTAGACCAGGTGTAGAGCCTGTCAGAGATGGGGATATCAACCAGATCCAGATCCGAATGACCTCATTAAAGGCTTCCCTATCGGCATCGCAGGCCCCTCTACCCCTATGCTCTGAGGCAAATCTGGTGATGTTGAAGTCGCCCCCACCACCCAAGGGTGAGGCCAACGTGCTTTCACCGCTCTACGCTCTGTCCAGAAGGCCCTTCAAGCGTTAGAGGTGTGGGGTCCATAGACTACCATAACTGACTGAGTCTACTGGTCGGATTTACGCTGTAGTAATACTGACAGAGAGAATTGTCCGTGGAGCTCGTCTAGTCAGTTAAAGACGTCTGGATTATAACCTAGTGCGATGCCCCCGGAAGCCCCCACAGACGGGGAAATTTTCCATTTGGACACTTGTCTACCCCCCACTCTGCTAAGTCTGTGCATGTATGATAGTTTGGTTTCTTGAAGACCCTCTAAATTAGCATTCGACCTGGCGATAACCTCCCTCACCATTTCTCGCTTGCCCTTCCTACCTAGACCCCTAACATTCCAGAAAAGAGCCTCCATTAACTAACGGAATGGGAAGTATCGTGACTCGTTTCAGGCGACGAGTTCAAATTCGACTTAAGATTAACCCTTTTCGCCTCCCATCCTCTAATTTTGTTAAGGAGGATGGAGTTCCTGTCTATATCATTTACCGCAAGACCACATGTATTAGCTAGACTAAAATTTTTGTTATCAGTCATGAAATTAAAAATAGAGGCTAAGAAGGAGTGCGTATCTCCGTCGCTAGTCTTTGAGGATTTGGCAGCCGCTGCGATTTCCAGATAATCATCTAGGGACTCCTCTGAACGTCTTTTGGCCGTCTTCTGGACTATGAAACTTGTTTGTGGTCGGCCCTGGCTAGGTGCAGTCAGTTGGGTTTGGGGATAGGTGGAGGGCACAAACTCAGGAGATGTGGCACGGAAGTCCACTTGAAAATCATAATCCTCTGATTCCATAGATTCCTCCTCAGAATAGACACAATCGTCTTCAAGATTCAACCTGCCTTCACTATTGACATCATCGTCTTGTGGGGTGCTCAGTACTACTGCCTCCCCCGTATTGGACCCCTCAATGGGCCCATCACTGGTCGCCACTTCCTATTGAATAGATGTCTCTCCAAAGGTGGACCCCTCAATGGGCCCACTGCGATCCAAAACTAGTGTATTTGTTTGCAAATCAGGCCCCGTACTAGAATGTAGAACAATTGGGCTTTTGATGGGCCCCACTAAACTACCCTCTCGTGCACTATATAATTCCCCCCCACTCTTCAATTCATGCTTACCCAACGCTTTGGGCTCGGGCCCACTCGAATCCTCTTGAGCGTTAAATCTTCGGTTAGTCAGCAGAGTATGATAAGCTAAGTAGCGGTCTTGGTCCTTCTGCTCCAGCCCTCTGATGCCACATCCACGTGGCTTAAGCTGGTAGGCTGCTTCTGCTGCAGGTGATCTGTTCGAAGCGAAGTACACACTGCTCAAGGCGTCTTTGTCATTTATGATGGGTTTGGATCTTTCTCATTTGAGCGCTCTTTCTCTACAGCTTTGAGCTGTCCGCTCGTCATCTTCCTCAAAAAACCCTCTGCCAAAGCCTGCTCCTGGTGCCCAGAGCTTTCTTTTTGCTCTTTAGGTGGCCTACTCTGCTCTGGGTCCACCTTCGTGGTCAAAGGAGACGCTTCCCTCGGAGTTATCCTCTTAAAGGAGCTTTCCTTTACCAACTCTTGACCCAAGGCAGCGTCTTTCCCCCTTTTGGAGAGCAGCTAAGCATGCTTTTGTCCATACCAGGGCCTGCAGGCTCTGGTACCTTCCTCTGATCTTCTTTTCGTTGCTTTTCACCAGCTCTCTGTGGTTGCATACCCCTTTTGGAAACCTAAGGTACTCCTTTTTCCAAATTTGTCGCTGGCCTTGGGTGATTTACCAAATCCGGCAGTGGTTCCTGTCCGTAGGATCCTTTGGACGAGTCTCGATCTCGTGCAACAGGATCTGTCCCAGAGGCTTGACGCGCTGATCCCCCCGCCACAGGCTCCCGGTGTACCTCCGCCCCTTTTGCCACCTTGATCAAAGCTCGGTGTGCACGCTCCACCTCATGGACCGCATCTATAGTGAGCTCTCACTCCGGTGAGGCCACTTCTTTGTACGTGCGACCATCTCGAAGAGAGGGGGGTGGGGGTGGGGGAAGTGATGGGTTGTAATTCCGCCTTTGTCTCTGCGCGTTTGTCAAGAACAAACCTGATGAGATAAGATTGTTCGTATGAGAATGCCTTGGCGAAGCGAGGCATTAGGGATATATCCCCGCTCCTGATAAGAACTCTTGCCGAGACTATCTCCGAGCAGCGAATGGTCTTTTCGTCTACATCCTCCACTGATCCGAAGTCGGAGACTATCTCTTGCAAAGCCTCCTTCTTCCAAAAATGAAGTGGAATGTTGTGGATCTAAATCCAATACTTGTCTCCTTGGGGACGTTCTGCACCGAAGCTCGGTGTCCAGGCTTTGAAGTCCATTTTGAAATGTCCAAAATCCATCATCGCCATACTGGTAACTTCTAACAACTTCTCTGGTGAAGGGAATGATGAGGAATTGGAGATGACAAAGTTTCTTCACTACCCAGTCTTGGTGTGTCCTCATAGGCCACTTGGCGTTAAGCGCTTGTAAGAGATGGGATTCTGAGGGCCTGCTTGACTTGACACGAGCCACCGCACACCACTGGCATAGCCAACTTTCCTCACTTTTGATAACAGCAATGCTGTTTGCTAGTCTGATAGTTGCTGGATTATCCGGTGATCGTCCTCTGCAGACCTGTCAATCATCATCTGTATTGGAAGTAATCACATTGGTACAATTGTAAGACATGTGGCCCCATTTCATACATTTTAAGCATCGAACTTCTTTAGTGCATTCGGTTCGATAGTGGCCCAAGTCCCCACAATTGAAGCACGGTACCGGTTTTCGTTTTCCTCTTTTTTGTTTTTTGCCGTTGTCCTGCTGCATTAGCGTTGGGGAGGTGAGTCTCCTTTTCCCTTTGTGGTTAACCTCATGCCACTGCTTCGCCGCATCTCCTTTCGTAGCATGTTCCTCGTCCTCCTTGGGCTCATCGCTTGGACCCCCCTATTGGGCCCATACGACGATGGCCTTTGGGTGGACTGGGCTCGCCTCCCATGGTGGTGTCAGGTGTTGAGTGGGTGGGGGGAGGGGGATTGGTGGGTTGTGCTGCTGATGGTTGGGTATCATTGGGGGGTTCTGGTGGAGTGTGGATGTTCTTGGCTTTGAAGTAATGGTAGAATGAAGTTGGTAGTCGCTGCTATGGTGGCTTGAGTGGTGCCGCTGGCCTTTATAGACATGGGGGTGGTGAGTATCCTTGCTGTTGTCCCTAACTCTGTAGTAACTATTGGTATGCTTATGTTGATGTTTCTCATTGTGAGAATTCAGTCTGTGGGTGTCCCTGTCCCTGTGAAGATGTTCATCGTTTCGTCTCTGAGCGTAACGTTGGAACCTGGGGGGGGTTCTATTTACGCCCGTAGTGGCTCGTAGAAGGACCCCCTCTATGAGCCCATTCCCTCGATATGAACTCCTGATGGTGGTGATGAACGATGTCACTCATAGACTGTCGATGATGTGCACTTCGGTGTGCCCGCGGCGGAGTGAGCGCACGTCTGAGCCTGGGAGAAGACTCCTCATGGGGGACGTTCATTAAGGTAGATTGGTTAGAGGTGGGGTTAAGGGGAGCAGCCCGCTGGTTGATGGGGAGGTGAGCAGGTGGGGAAGGAGGAGTGGGCACCTCTGCAGTGGGAGGAGGGGGAGGTAGGGGGAGTTGGTGGGTGTCAGACCCCCTCGTTGGGCCCGCACCCACTCAGCTCCAACTCCGACAACATGAGGGAGTGAAGCCGAAGGTCCGAGAGATAAGGTGAAGAAGATGAGACTGGGGTTGAAGCTAAAGACCTCCAAGGTGTGTGGCAAACTAACTAAAGTAGGCTGAGAAAGGCAAAAGGAGAGGCTTCAGGGGGTTAGGGAGTGAAGAAGGGCGCCGGAGCTGTCGGTCGGTAGGGGGAGGAAGGAGGGGTTAGGTAGGAGCAACATTTTTTTAGGTTCCCATATTCGTGGCTGTGGGCATTCTTGAAGTGAGAAAGGTATGAGATTAGTCCCATATCGGTAAGAAACTATAATAAAATAATATATAAATATAATAGCCTATGATCAAGAGTCATCTAATCGGTTAACCACCTTTTGAGAGGTAGCCTATGGTGGGCAGTTGTACTACATAGTACCTAATTTGTCTTATAAATTGAATAAATTGTCTAGGTTTTTTTTTATTTTAGGGCAAATTGTAATTTTAAAGAAATAATATTTTTCCAAGCACTTGGAATCTAAGAATCCCAACCCCCATTGGAAATTTTTTTGCGGGAATTGTGGCAATTTTTTTTTTCCTAGGAATGTTAGTTTCCTAGAAATTTGAATTTAAAAATTAACTTACCAAACTTGGAAAACTAAATTCCCCAATTAATTCTCTGAAAACAAAAAAAAAATCCTTTTACCAAACGCCCTGTAAGGTTTCCAACAACAATTTTTTTTTTTCCATTCTACTTCAACTATTTAGGGCGCGTTTGGGAACCCAAAAAACTAGGGAAAGGAATGGAATACTGCGGATGGACCCATCTTATCCTATTCCACAGCATGTTTGTTTTGAAAAAGAAAATAAAGGAAACAACTAAATTTCACTCCCTAGAGAAAGATTTCAGCCAATTTCTATTCCAGCTCCACCCCCTCGGAAAGCTGCGTAAAGAAATGGAAAGAAGATTTGAAGTTCCACCCCTTCACCCTGGCTCTTTCTTCAGCTCTTAGAACAGCCACCTCCATTATCACTGCATGTTCTCTAGCTTTTGCAAGCTCAGACCGCCATAGATGTGCCTCCTGAAAGGCAACGTCTCTCTGCTTAAAAAGAGCTTCCCTCTCTTTACATAGGGCTAGCGCATTCTCTTCAGATTCTCTCAACTTGACAATGGAAAAAGAAAATTGACAAAATCCTCAAAAACAGTTCCCATTTACTATATATAAAGAATGTAAACAACCATATGGATAATTACTTCGGTGTAGATCATAATTAACATCTGCAAGCCCATAAGATGTGTTAGGTTGGATGGAAGTGCAAATTGTAGTTGCAAATGCAAGTGGGAATTCAAATTTCCCTCCAGTTTATTTTTATCTATCCTCTATCGTTTGGAGGGAAATTGAAGTTGGTATATTCGGAATGTAAAAAGGAGGAAAACTTTTGGATTTTTTGGTAATTCAATCTAGAACTTCGGAGGCAAATTAAAATTTTCTTTTGCACTTGCAACTTACACCCGCACTAATGGCTTCATGCATGCATTTACAATTAGATTAACTAGAGAAGGAATTCATATCAAAGGTGCCCCGGTAATATTCTAATTACTTCTCTCCCAATCTGTGTTCAAAATTTGTGCTTGAACTTGTGCTTATGAAATAAATGGTTTGCTTATATGAAATGAGTATCTTCAACTAGCTATGAGTTCAGTATAAATGATATTTTGGTCACGCAATATTTTGTTGATCGGAACGGAGAGTGCTCTAGCTTGAGTTTGGAGGATAATGTAATAATCCATAATTTATGCTGTGGGAGTGTCAAAAGTATGTTTTTTCTCTCGGAAAAAATAGTTTTATTAATTACTCAACCCAAAATACAATATGTCAGAAGTATCTCCATGTACAAATGTTATAAAAAAAATTTCAAAATGCCGTAATCCATAGTATTCCATTGTTTGCCAAACAAGACTAGAGAATGGAAACAAAAAAAGTCAATTCCATTCCACCAGTTGCCAAACATACACAACTAACTTATAAAGTTAATTCATTTCTTTCCCTTTCTTTCCATTCCTCTCCATTCATTTTTATTCCTTTCCATTCCCAAACTTAAGGGCGCGTTTGGAAACCCAAAAAACTAGGAAAATGAATGGAATACTGTGGATAGACCCATCTTATCCTATTCCACGGCCTGTTTGTTTTGAAAAAGAAAATAAAGGAAACAATTAAATATCATTCCCTAGGGAAAGATTTGAGCCGAATTCTATTCCAGCTCCACCCCCTCGGAAAGCTGGGTAAAGGAATGGAAACAACTAATTTTTCTTCAACTTAAATAAATAAATAAATATAAGACCAACTATGTTAAAAGAACTTCACATAAAATAAACGTTAAATTTCAGAAACCACCAAACTTTTTAATCAGAGAATAGTTTTTTTTTTTTTTTTTTTTTCCGCTTTCAGTTTCGGCAAATCACCTCGCCAACTTTTAGTACCGAACTAAGATCCCTCTTTCGGTGTAAATTACCCAATGTTCTTGATCCCGTTGATAATATATTTTTTACCCGATTCTTTTTTAAATTCAAATATCAAAAGTGAAAAGAATTAAATTACAAAAAAATAAAAAAAATAAAAAATAAGGTAAACTAATTAATTTTGGTTAGAGTGGGTGATTTTAGAATTAATAAATCTTCATTTTTTGGGAGTGTCAGAGGTATATTTTTTCTCTCTAGGAAAACAATTTTATTCATTACTCAACCTAAAATGCAAAATGTCAGAAGTATGTCCATGTACAAATGTTATCAAAAGGTTTTTCAAAATGCCGTAATCCATAATATTCCATTGTTTGTCAAACAAGACTAGGGAATGGAAACAAAAAAAAGTCAATTTCATTCCACCAGTTGCCAAACACACAACTTATAAAGTTAATTCATCCCTTTCTAGACCTGGCAAACGGGCCGGGTCGGGTACCCATGGGTACGGATTGCTTGACCCACGGGTTCAACGGGCCGGGTCGAAAAGTAACCGCAATATTTTTTAAAGTTTTTTTCCAACCCGGACCCGGCCCGCGGGTACCCACAAGTACCCATGGGTACCCGCCAATATTTCATTGTTTATTTTGAGTTTGTTTTGGGGTTTTAAAAAAAAATTAAAAATTTATTTTAATTGAATAATTGATTAAAAACATTAGCAACATGCTATCATTTTTTTAAAAATGTAAAATATAAAATTGAATAACTGAAACAACAACAAATGTAATCAGGAATCAAGAACGATAATTTAATAAGCTTGTTGTTTGCTGTTTTTTTATGCTCCTTGTTCAGATAAATATATGTATCAACATTCAAAATCCAACTAGCATTTCATTTTATAATTTCATCAACAAAGATAAAAGAGCAATAATTTGTCCAATCATGAAAAGAAAGAACAATTATTTTTCAAAGTATACAGACATAATTGAGTCTAAACAAAATTTAAACATAATCAAAAATACAATTGCAAAATCAAAACAATGAAACCATATGACAAGTTTCTAAAGCCTTGAAATTAATTACATTAAAAACAATGAAACCAAATAAAATTTAAACTCACCACACTCAAATAAATTACAACTCAAGTTGATGAGTATTTAATTTAATTTAATTTATTTAAATACATGGGTACCCACGGGTACCCGTGGGTATAACCGACCCGACCCGCGGGTTCACGGGCCGGGTAAAAAAGTAACCGCTCATTTTTTTTCAAAAATTTCCTTACCCGTACCCGGCCCGTACGGGTACACCCGTGGGTACCCACGGGTCACGGGTCAAGATTGCCAGGTCTATCCCTTTCCCTTTCTTTCCATTCCTCTCCATTCATTTTCATTCCATTCCTTCCCATTCCCCAACTTAAATGTTTCCAAACAGACCCTAAAATGTTTCCAAAGTTCCCTCTAAAGTCCCATCCCATCCTTTCCCTTCTCGTCGTCGCCGTTCTCAAACCCATCGTCTCCTTCATCCTCTCTTCCGATCCCGAAAGGTAAATTTCAGTTTCAAAATATTTTCAGATCTTGCCCATCTTCGTCCATGTATTTGCAAATAATTCACACAAATTTTAATTTTTGTCGCATATGAACAATAACTCCCGATAATCCTGAAATTTTCTCGACCATGATCCGAGTTATCCACAAACCCCTATAAATTCGTCGGTGATTCGGAGTAATTTTTAGGAAAGATCTCCTATTTTTTACAGGTTTAGGGTTTTATTGGCAGGTTTGGTTCTTCCCAGCAAAGGTTGTCACAGTTTCGCTAGGAGGGGGGGTTTTGGGATTGTTCGCATTTTTTCATGTGATTATCTTAGCCTAATTCTTTGATTGATGTAGACCCATATTTTTTTAAAATTAATTAATTAATTTTTTTGTTGTGGATGTTTTGATTCGGATTTTTGAGTTTTTAGAGGCTTATCGAATTTGGATGATTATGTTCTAGCTCGGCCTCTCGCTGCGACTGGAATCGCAGCGTGCCGTCTTCTCTCCATTCGATTACCTGCAAGCCCTAGCTGGAAATCAAGAAGAGAGAAGGAAGGAGACGATGAATAGTAATTCTCAATTTGGAAATCTATTCATGATCAGCTCTATTACAGAGGTTGGGTATTTATACTTATTTACATGGATTGCACGTGCTGAATTAAGAAAGGTGGAGACGGTTATAGTGGGGTGAACCACTCCTGCTCTTACAACTAATTCCCGTGCTTAGCATGTACATCTACCACAAGGACCTAAATGAAAGATTACAAGCTTATTTACATATAGACCCAACAAGGACAAATTATTACTCTTGGACTGATATATCAGATATTTTCCCCAACTGCAGCTTACACTCTGAGCATGGTTGCAGCTGAGCTAGATCCAATTGAGGATTGGATCAATACTCCCCTCTTTAATAGGAGCATCCATGATGCTCCGAAAATAAGGAAACCGCCAGCACACATCCCAATCATGCTCCCATGTAGCCTCACTCACATTTCCTTGCTACTACTGAGTTAAAATTTTAGTAATGGCAATATCTCTCTTGGGAACTATCATCATGTCCAGTAACTTCACTGGCAGAGGTGTAGCTTCAACCAAGTAGGAGGGCATGCCATTAAAAGAAGCAATTGCATCAGAGGATCTTCCAGCATGAGATTTGAGCTTCTGGAAAAGGTATCCCCTGCTTCTAAGAAACTGACATGCTACTTGACTAACAGAAAAGAGCACTGGCTTCATTTCAGAATTAGTTAGAGAGTGATATATTGCTCCATGCTTCATGTGCATTAAAAATACCTTGGAGGACAACAAAAACTCTAGTTCCACTGTCGCAGTACCCAAAGGACCATTCTTCATTTCCATATACCTGCCTTGACTCTTTCCACTGATCCAACTTAAACACCCAACCGTAGATAGTTTGTTCTGATCCAACCAACGATCGGATCTGCATTCCCAATCAGTGACATAATTTCTGTCCCGTAATATATTGTAACATAATTTCTGAATCAAAGTCCATATCCTCTCAGTACCACCCACTGAAGCACTTGCTATGTTAGTACAAGAAGCAGAAAGACAAAACCTGCTAATTGGATTTGTTTGACTCAGGAGTATCTCATATTAGTGAACAACTTAAGACTTCAGTGAGGATGTAGTAATGCTCCTCAAGTGCCATATCTTAACTTCCTTCGCCTCCCACAAGGCTTGTACACTGGATGGGAATCTATCTCCAAGAAATTCAAACCCATAAGAACCACCAAGTGAGAGGCAGCCAAAGATAGTCCTTGTCTCACTTGCCCGTAAGCCTTCCCATTCCAGTTCTAATGCATCAGGGTACCCCAACAGGTGGACTGATCTTCTTCTCACAATTTCAGGGAACATATAACCAGCCTGTAGATGTTGATATTGTTGTTCTTGTTGCTTCATTGGAAGTATGGATGGGGTTGAAGATATGGGAATGGGAGGACCCTTATGAGATGAATAATCTCGTAAACCACGAACAAAATAGACTCTAAGCTCATCCTTTTCGTTGGATTTTAGTGGTAAAAATTCTCGCAGCAGTTTTCTACGAGGAATCTTTGTAGAAACTTTATATGTACTATAGAATAGGAAAGATAGCTTGTGAATCCCTTGTCCACTAATAGAGACTTGTCTACAAGATTGCAAATTAAGATAGACCCCATCCTCCACTGCAAACTCTATTCTAGCTCTGTGAAAGTCCACTTTGGCTTCCAATTTTCCCTGCGCTCTCCACAAACTGACTGGATCTTCCTTATTAACGACTGTTTGGTCACCATCAGCCATGCCAGAATTGTTAATCTTTTGTTTCTCCTCAGGATCAGGGTTGTCACAGATTTCACCTTTGACTTTAGCAGCTGTTGTCACTTCTTCTACCTTCATTAAATGAGTAGGTGCAAGATTTAGGAGCACCAAGTCCTTTTCCATATGATCATCAGAACTAGCATCCCTTACATTATGCTTACAGTTTGGCTTCCAGGGGAATTTGAACAAATCAGCTGTAGTTATTTGGTAAGCACACTTCGGATCATTCAATGAAGAAATGAAATTAGTTCCTTTTGCTACACGAAGCTCCTCTTCAACATCAAGTGTACATTCAAATAACTCCCAAATATCACCAGTTGGTGCACACTGTAAATGGATTAATACAGCAGGGTTGATTTCAGAAGGGAAAGCATCAAGATTTAATTGTTTCCAACTTGCTGCATTTGATTCTATCTTCTCATCCACTTTCCTCTCTTCTACTTTATTGCTATCTAACCTTCGACTAAGACTATTTCTTGGAGTATCACATTCAACAGTAGCAGTTAATGTAGGAACTACATTTGTTCCCTTTTCTTTCTTGCAAACAGGTTTAGAGCAACTCCATAATCAGAAGAGTTATTTTTCTATTGAACAATTGGACCTGGGTTGTTATTTAAGGCAGAAGCTTTTTGTCGTGGATGGGAAAGAAGATACCTAGCATGTGATCCCTTGGTTGATGCTGATTTCTCACAGAAATTTTGTCGAACATCATGTGTGCATCTTCTACGCCTCAAATCCAAGTTCTTTTCATAAACTGAAAATGATTCATCACCAAGTCGATGCTGTGGGCTAGGGTTCTGACATCGAGAATTTGATGATCGCCAAGAACCGCCACTGTCTTCGAACTTCCAACGCTCCCTTGAACGTCGAGAATGAAGAGTGCGGCATGAATCTTGAAGTAATCGATCTAGCTTTAACTCCAATCGCACCAATCTCTCTTTGAGTTCTTGATCAACTTCTTGGTTGAAGACTTGGTCGGAAAATTGATGTTCTGTAAATGGTCGAGGTAAAGAATAACACTCACCACCATCAACGAGACCTTTATGATGAATTCGCGACCTACTCCGGTGACGAGACTCAAAGATCAATCGTCGTTCAAGATCGGATGACTCATGGAATTCGACACCGTTATCAGTGGAACTCCTCGTCGTTTGGTCCTTTGAACCGACCTTGGATTGAAATCCATGGTCAAGATTCGTCAGACTCTCGACCTCACCGTCAATTTTGGTCATCGCCGTCGCCATTGTAGGACCTTGAAGCTCTGATACCATTGTTCCAGCTCGGCCTATCGCGGCGACTGGAATCGCAGCATGCCGTCTTCTCTCCATTCGATTACCTGCAAGCCCCAGCTGGAAATCAAGAAGAGAGAAGGAAGGAGACGATGAACAGTAATTCTCAATTTGGAAATCTATTCATGATCAGCTCTATTACAGAGGTTGGGTATTTATACTTATTTACATGGATTGCACGTGTTGAATTAAGAAAGGTGGAGACGGTTATAGTGGGGTGAACCACTCCTGCTCTTACAACTAATTCCCGTGCTTAGCATGTACATCTACCACAAGGACCTAAATGAAAGATTACAAGCTTATTTACATATAGACCCAACAAGGACAAATTATTACTCTTGGACTGATATATCAGATATTTTCCCCAACTGCAGCTTACACTCTGAGCATGGTTGCAGCTGAGCTAGATCCAATTGAGGATTGGATCAGATTAGGGTAGCATTTAAATTTTATTTTGTTTTTTATTAGGATGTAGCAAGTAGGCCCTGTTTGGATGTCGACTTTTATACCCGCAGTTACTTAAACTTTGATACGTTCAGATCATATGTTGGAGTAGTTTACCTCCGGGCATGTCACCTCAAAGTTCAGATTAACTATAGGTATCTAAACTCTGGCGGCCGAACAATTTTTTATAAAGCAATTGCATTCCTACCTTTGTATCCTAACATGGTCTAAGTGCATGCAGTTGAATTGTCAATGTACATTTTAGTGTTCATGATAGAGTTGATAAAGTACTAGTAGTTAAAGAGATGAAGGGTGGAAACTTTTCGCAATTACATTCTTTTTAAGCCTTGAACGTTCACGTTGATCCTTTATATTCCTACATTTTGACCTTATAAGCTCGTACAGTTGGTATCTACTACTAAGCCCTGAGATTTTCAATTTAAATGGAGTTAAATTTGAGTTTCTAAGTTCTACCTGTTTCCATGTATGAACCTTCTAGACATTTAGTGATGAGTGAGCACTAAGGGCCTGTATAGTTATGATGTATTTGGACGTCGTTTTAGAAGACTAAAATTTTGATGCTCGTGTTATCTCATCAGTTTAATAAATCTGGACTATGTCAATCTCTTGTTACTTCGTGTTGTAGGGAAAAATTGTATAAGAGAATTGCGGTTACTAAGAGCATCCACAATGGTTTTTGCCAAATTTGGCAATTTGGCAAAATGAGAAATGGCAAAAACACAGTTTGTCTGCAGTTGTGGTTTGCTAAAATTTGGCAATTGAGAAAAAAAAATAGACGGGCGGAAGAACTTGTTCCGCCCGACCAATTTTTATTATTTTATAAAAATATTTTGATGTCTTGGACTTTGATGTATTTTTTTTTTAACTTGGAGTTATTACGGGCATGGACTTTTATGAAAAGAATGGAAGGATTTGGATTTGGATTAAATTTTCCAAAAACAAAGAAAAGAAGGGACAGAACATGTTGTTCCGTCCATTTCCTTTTCTTTTCTTTTTCTTTATCGGACAGATCATCTGTCCGATATTTTATTATTAAAAATACGAAAAAGTTATCGGACGAAACAACATGTTTCGTCCGTACCAATTAAAAATTGTAAAAATTGAACAGAAAAAATAACATGTATCGTCCCCTATAATTTGAGAATTGCCAAATCGTTTTTCATATTTGAGAAGTCACTGTAGCCACTTTCTCAAAATTTGGCAAAATGAGAAACCGTTGCAGCACTTATTTTGCCAAAAATGAGAAAATGGCAAAATGAGAAACCATTGTGGATGCTCTAAGGTAGTTTGAGTTTATATATCCCTTAAACTTGACTGTCAAGACTGAAGGATGCATGGAAATTGGAAATATGCTGATTTTAATGATATTTGTATTTATGAATATTTGTGCTTCAGGTGATTATGATTGCATTTCCATATCATATATACTGTAAGTATTAGTGGTGGTTGAAGGATTACTATCTGTTGAAAGAAGTCTTATGGAACATTTTGGTTGTTAGATCTTAATTCATCTACCACTTGTCAGCAGAGCTATTATAATTTGCATCAAGGCTTTGATTAAACTTGTTTTTAGTTGCTTAGCATTATTGTAAGAGAACCTTTTCGACGACTATTCAGGTGCTTCATCATTGGTCTATGAAGTTGTTAACGTGAATCTTATTGCTTTTATTGGAGTCCCCCCCCCCCCCCCCCCCCCTCTCTCTCTCTCTGCTCTCTCTCTTTCTTCCAGCCTTTTCCAGTTTAAATGAGAATCTTATTTTTCAGTCACAACTATGATTGTTATCCGCCAATATATGTTAGTGTTTTCCTTGAGTTCTATAATTGGAAACGTATCTTTCATAGTATAGGATGTCAAAATTGGCCCGAAGTTATGTCTTTGTTGGAGAGAGTTTTCAGATTCTGTTTCTTTAGGAGGTTATATGAAATTCTTGTGCGAAATTAGCTTGAAGCCTCCCCTTAGTATGACGCTACCTGTTCATGTAATGTAGGGCGTGTTTGGTTCCTTGCACGTGCAAGTTGTAGTTGCAGTTGCAAGATTAAAAATTCCCCTACAAATTTTTTGACTTAATTATCCAAATATTCTCTAAATTTTGGAAGGGAATTATGATTGTAATAAATAAAATAGAAGTTATGTTTAAAGTAGGGGTTAGTTTGGTAACAAGTCAAAATGTTCTGTAATTTTCACTTTGCAACTACAACTTGCACAGAGAATTTAAACACCCCCCAAATTGAACATGAAATTTCTTGTTAAACATTTTAAAATCCCATTCTAAGAAACTTATTCCTTTCAGGAAGAGAAATCATGATCAGCAAAAAACTTGTTTCCTTCCAGTCTTGTTTACTGGTTTAAAGTTCAAAATAAGAAGGAACATGGTTATGGAATTAAAATCATGATGCAACATGACATCTGATCTGATACACCGAAAATTCTAATAGAACTAAATATATTGGTGACTATGTATTAGTTACCTGTCCCTGCACATTACAACTTCTAAATAGAAGTGCGCATGCATGTACACCAACTTAGCACTTCTAAATAAAAGTTCAACTCCATCCTGTTTTAAATTCTCATTGCAACTACAACTTGCATCATAATACTTTAATCAATGATATTTTGAGTTAATATTGTATTTTTGTTTTGCAGATACAAAATACAAATTATTGTTGTTCCTTACACTATCCAACAAAAGTTACTTTAAAAACAATTCTGCTGCCAACGAGGAGGTGAAAATATTCTATGATGTCTTAGGAATATTTTATCTTTAATGATGCATTTGGGTATTTGTTGGAGTTAATTGGCTCTTCACACTTCTTATGCTTCTTAGTTCTTATACTATACTATCATTAAATAAGAACTGTTTCATTCTCAATCACATATTCATGTTTCAGACGTCTGTTTTTGGTTATAGGTTATACAACGGAGGAGGAATCCCTTTCCCCAATTTTCATCTTTAAGTTATTTAAAATTTGCTGAAGTAGTCTCCTACTGGCTTGTTAACCTTAATGCCAATGAGTAAAACTTGACATCATAGACATCTTAGACATCAGATTGATTAAGTTTCCATTTTGTACCATGTATTGAGTTCGTTTAGAAAATTAGAGGATAAAAGACCTTATATTAATATTGTAAATTTTATGATTTTATTCTAGAGGAACAAGGCATCCAACACAGTGTTGTGTGGTTCAGTTGCCACTCAGCCTGTGGCATCACCGACGGAAGAGTCAAAGATGGATACCCCTAAAGAGATCTTTTTGAAGGACTACAAGAAGCCTGATTATTTCTTTGATAAGGTACCTATACTGGAGGATTATTGTTATCTTATGTCTCATGCTGTTTGTAGCGAGAAAGCTTCATATATCTATATAATAAAATACAAAGAAAGCTATCAAGTGGCTCTCCTTCAATCCCCCAAAAAAATCAAAGGCCCAGATATAACATCACAAAACATGTTTTTCCCTCCCGAAAGTTTCCCCCCCAAAACTCAAATTCAAATCCCCCACCCAAAACAACTCCTATATTTATTTAATTATTTTTTTCTCTCTCTCTCTCTCTCTCTCTTACCCCTTCTATTCAAAAAATTAAGAAAATAAAAATTTTAATTTTTTTTTAAAATTAAAAATTTAAAAACTAAAAAAATTTAAAATTTAAAAACTTTAAAAATAATTCAAAAAAATCAAAAAAAAATCATATAATATGTTTTTTGCTGGACCCCCAAAAGTTTCTTATATAATATGTTTGCTACTTCAATTAATTTACTGGACTTCCAAAACTATTTTATATGATCAAACAAGGTGCACCGTTCCGAAGACGTGCCATAGGCACGTGTCAACGGGCAAACCTAGTATATATATATATATATATAGGGAAGTCTTCCGTTGTGCACCACCTATGATGCACACGGCGTGTGCACTCGATCTTCCCGCCCTCGTATTGACGATCCGAACCGTTCACATTGATCTACACATCTAAATTAGTCTAAATATGTAAAATCAAATCATTTGAAATTCATTTTTCCATCCATTGAAGTGTTGCAAAATTGTATGGCTGAAAATGATTGTTTTTTATAGTCACATGATGGATGGGCAATTGAATTTCAAATGATCTGAATTTACATATTTAGACTAATTTAGATGTGTAGATTAATGTGAACGGTTCGGATCGTCGATACGAAGGCGGGAAGGCTGAGTGCACACGGAGGGGTGGTGCACAATGGAAGATTTTCCCATCCATCATGTGACTATAAAAAACAATGATTTTCAGCCATACAATTTTGCAACACTTCAATGGATGGGAAAATAAATTTCAAATGATTTGATTTTACATATTTAGACTAATTTAGATGTGTAGATCAATGTGAACGGTTCGGATCGTCGATACGAGGGCGGGAAGGCCGAGTGCACACGCCGTGTGCACCATAGGTGGTGCACAACGGAAGACTTCCTTATATATATATATATATATATATATATATATATATATATATATATATATATATATATATATATGTTCTTTTCTGCTCTGTTAGATCAGCCAAATATTTGAATGTTGTATATTTAAGATCACTTCATATTTTTGATAGTATGTGATATAATTACGTATCAAACTATTATGCGATTAGGGGTGAATAACAATGCTGTGTTTTGTTCTTCTGCTCCTGCTGCAGTGAATAATTACTTATTACTATATTTCATAGTGTGATAGTAAGTAACTGGAGAGTGTGTGTTATATATATAATATCATACAAATAATAGGATGCTTGGATATGATAGATTGTAAATGAGTTCTTTGTTTCATTAAATGATTCAAACTTATTCCAAGTTGTCCAGCGAATACACGTGAAAAAAAAGAAAAAAAAGAAAAGAAAAAAGAAAAAAGAAAAAAGAAAAAAGAAAAAAGAAAAAAGAAAAAAGAAAAAAGAAAAAAGAAAAGAAAACTAAAGAAGAGAGAGAAAAAGCCATTTCAAGTATTACCTCAATACGAAAGCCACAACAAGTGCTGTATTGTTTATTAGTTTCGCCTGCGTATCCTTTAACTTTATTCTTTATTGTGGATTTGCTTTGGAAATTGTTTCCCCAAATTGCTTTTACTAATTTCCTTCAAAGTTTCAGTATTGGAAGATAATTATTGTGAGTATTTGTTTCTTCTTGACCAGTGTCCACCCTCTGCCCCTATACCCATAATTTATGAACTTCTTTGCTCCTTGAAATACTCCAGGTGGACTTGAAATTTACCCTTGGTGAGGATAAGACAATCGTCTCATCAAAAATCACTGTCTTTCCTAGAGTTGAAGGTAAGCATTTATACATATTGCATCCAATACCAATTAATTGAATTCCTATAGATTTTTCACATCTGCATATTTTTGCAATACATGTGGAAGTCTTTTTGGGCTTGATATCTGTCTGGATATCATATCGTTTTGTTGAAAGGCATTGCTGATGGTTTGGTTGTGCTTGCAGGTGTTGCATGCCCTCTTGTACTTAATGGTCATGATCTTAAACTATTATCAATTAAAGTTGATGGTCAAGAACTTAAGGTAGTCAAAAACTTATTGTACCTTTCAGATATGCATTCATTTTGTTAGTGGAACAATATACTTCTTTCTTGTCACCTGACACTTTAAGTACTATTTGTGTATGTAAGTATTTACTGGTTCATATCACATTTTAACATTGCCTTTTTACGTGTTGAAATGTTGTAGAAAGAAGATTATCACTTGAGCTTGCGTCACCTTGCGTTATCGTCTCCCCCCACAAGTACATTTACCCTTGAAGTTGACAATGAAATATATCCTCAAAGCAATACATCATTGGAGGTATTGATATTTGGATTTCTCAGTGTTACTCATTCACCTTGATCCAGGATCTTTTTGTTTTAATAATGCGTCTTTCTTTTTCAAGGGACTTTACAAGTCTGGTGGAAACTTTTGTACACAATGTGAAGCAGAGGGTTTCCGGAAAATCACCTTCTATCAGGTTATCTTTGTAATCACTTTTGATATATAATATTTTTTGAAATTTTTGTAATTTTTATTTATCCACTATATTAATGTATGTCCTAAGGAATATAAGTGTACCTACTACTGATTATTTCTAGAATGCCCTATAGTGTTCATAACTAATAGAAGTTTATTCAAAAGAAATTTTGTTTTAGATGATTTACGCTAGCAAATGGAATGAATAATGAGTAAATGTCTTTTCAGGATCGCCCTGATATTATGGCAAGATACACATGCCGAATTGAAGCAGATAAAACTCTTTATCCCGTACTGCTATCTAATGGAAATCTTATTGAGCAAGGGGACCTTGAGGTACATTTCATTTTACTACTGATTTTTGCGACCGTTAGATTTCTTTATTTATTTCTTATTTTAACTTTAGGGCTATCTGGACAGTAATGTTTTTTGGCGGGTTACATCATAATACCAAATTTCTTAGGGGTAATATGAAATTAATGAAGTTTTTTTTTCCGTGTATGGTATATATATGCACTAATGTTTTCCTTTGAGACACGTTGAATTTGTTGTTAAGCCTGGAGACCTATCTAAGGTCATCTGGTTGGGACAGAAAATCTAAGCGAGAGGATACAGTGGAATACTCTCTCCAACTATCTGTGTTCCACAATTTTATACTTATACAATGCACTCATATGCTATATTTAATTGGTTAACTTGATAGATTGTTTAGGGTCATGACTCATGTGTCTCCATCTGGTCTTGTGCGCCTTTGGATTACGTAGATTGTCTACAAGTAGTGTTGCTACTAATTTTGGTGTGGGAGCAAACAAATGATATGTGAATTCTTTTAAAACCAATAAAAGCTAACATTTTTACTACTTGCCGATGTTGACCGTTCTCAACGCTGCTACTGACCTGCAAAAAAATTTGAAACACCGGGATTGATCCTGGTGACGAAACCCTCCGACGCTTAAGTCAGTAATCTGAAATATTATGAAAGAGCATTTTTGGAGAAAGATACTGATTACCTAATTCTGACAGAGTTAGGGAGTATTTATAGTTGCCTTTGGGATCAGTTTCTAGATAATCATTTATCTCAATTTTCCGGTGTTTTTGGATAAGAAATAGAGTTTAAATTCCTTCATGATAAGAGATTTGGTTTAAACCGTCTCTTAGGGATAATCATGAATTCAAAGCACTCTTTAAATGATCCGGATTTATTTATAATGGGTTGTCATTCTAACTCAGTAAGGCAGACCATTTTTGGGGTTATTGGGCTTGAAAAAGATCCAGTTTTCATTTTCGGACCTGCTTGTAGTGAAAATTACTGTCTTACCTCGGAGAGCTTCGAGATTTGTGCCTGATTTGAACGGTCCCGATTTGGTTCTATTTTTAGCTATGTCACAAGCCCCCTACTCCCGAAGACTGAGTTTCACAGCCTTTAAGGAGTAGTTTGCTTGTTTTTAATGACTTATTGAATTTATCGGCGTTCTCGGGGACATTTAGATCTCGCTTGGGGTGTAACAATGCTTTTCTGAGTTTGTAAAATACTTAGAATTATTTTTAGAATTTTCTGGATTTTTTGTGATTTTTCCAGATCTTTTTATTTTTTCCCCAATTTTTATTCATTTTTCGATTTTTTAATTCAAATTTTGAATTGTAATAATTAATTTTCAAAATTTTTAATTAATTATTATGATTTAATAATTATATTTTCAGAATTTAAAATTATTTTCCGAATTAATATTTATTTTTAGAATTTTTAATTATTTTTTCGGATTTTTAAATAATTAATTCAATTCAATAATTAAATAAAGAAATTAATTAAAAAGGAAATTACCTTGATTGTCGTGACAAAAATCTGGATCGTCGATCACGATCAAGCACAGATCGGGAGGATATTTCTCTAATTTCCAGCTTAATTTTGCTGTTGCTCGGCGCGCGTCGGCTATCGATGAGATCGTTCGGCACGTCGACACGTGGTGGTCAACGTTGACTGTTGACTTTTTTAACGAATCTCAGTCGTCAATCAAGATTGGGCGCGGATCGGGAAGAGAGCATTTTCTCTCATTTTTCGATCGGTTTTGCGATTGCTCGATGGTAGTTGGTGATCGATCATGAGGTTCGGCGAGCGCTGGTGAGGCGACACGTGGCAGTCAACATTTGACCGTTGACTTTTTTTTGGTGAATCTCAGCCTTCGATCAAAGATCGGGCTCGGATTGGGAGGAGAGCATTTTCTCATTTTTTCGATCGATTTTGCAATTGCTCGGCGGAAGTTAGCGATCAATGAGCGCGTTCGGCGAGAGTTGTTGAACGATGACGAGGCGACATGTGGCGTTTAATCGTTGACTGGTCAACCTCATCCCCCCCCAACTTTGTTCAGTTTCTTGTTTGCTCGGATCTGGTCTCCGAACATTGAAGTTGCTTAGCTGCATTGTAACTAGCTTTTCTGGTGCTACAGAGATCCTATTGGAGCGTGTAACCCCTTGTTTCGAAGTTGACTCGAAGATCTACAATTTCTCTTCAGAAGTCGGTTGAAGAATCATCCTTCTGCAAGGTCAAAATAGGCCCGCAATATCTTTGCCTCCACGGAGTTGAAAAGAGCTTTGTATGACTCTTGGGAAATCTGTTTTTGGATGCGAGTTTGGGAGCGCCTCTAGACGAGTTAGGCTCCGAACTTGCTATTGGTAAAGAAGAGGGTCACTCGGGGAGTGAGCATGATGAAGAGTATCACCGCGCTCTAGAAGAGAGCCGTTCGGGAAGTGAGCGAGATGAAAAGCATCGGCAGGCTCTAGGAGAGCCGTTCGGGAGGCGAGTTCAGCTCTTGGGTCGAGTTGAGCTCCGAACTTGTAGAAGAAGTCGCTCGGGAGGCGAGCGGGACGAAGAGCATCACCAAGCTCTAGGAGAGCATCGCCGGGCTCTAGGAGAGAGCCGTTCAGGAGGCAAGTTTGCGGAGCAACTCTAAGGGTGAGTTGAGCTCCGAACTCGCTGTGGAAGAAGGCCGCTCAGGAGGCGAGCAGGATGAAGAGTATTCCTAGGCTTTAGGAGAGCCGTTCGAGAGGCGAGTTTGAGGAGCATATGTGAGGATGAGTCGAGCTCCGAACTCGTTGCGGAAAAAGGCCACTCGGGAGGTGAGCGGGATGAACAGCATCGCCGGGCTCTAGGAGAGAGCCGTTCGTTAGGCGAGTTTGAGGAGCAAATCTAGTGGTGAGTTGAGCTCCAAACTCATTGTGGAAGAAGGCCGCTCGGGTGGCGAGTTTTGGGAGCAACTCTATGGGTGAGTTGGATGTCGAATTTGCCGTTTGAGCTCGACAATTTTGTAGAAGCAACCCGAGGAGGGGGTTGCCACCGACCTTGCCGTTTGGACCCGATAGACTTGCAGGTATGTAGGAGGAACCCAAGGAGGGGGTTGACTCCGACCTTGCTGTTTGGACCCGGTAGGCTAGTAGAGGCGACCCGAAGAGGGAGTTGGACGCCAAACTTGCTGCTTGAACCCTGCAAGCTTGGAGAGTCAATCTCAAGGTGGAAATTGGCCTCAAATATGCTATTTGAACCCAACAAGCTTGTAGAGGCAACTCGAGGAGTGAGTTGGGTGTCTTCCGATGCTTGTAGGTGAACTGGTTGCAGGAGAAGCACTTCGGACGGGCTGGGCTCTAGCATCATCGCATGGAGTTAAGGAGTTACTAGTGTGGCTTGGAAGAGGAGCTGAGCACGGAGCTCATTAATGAGCGTT
Source organism: Hemerocallis citrina (assembly GCA_017893485.1). Taxonomy (NCBI): domain Eukaryota; kingdom Viridiplantae; phylum Streptophyta; class Magnoliopsida; order Asparagales; family Asphodelaceae; genus Hemerocallis; species Hemerocallis citrina. The sequence continues at coordinate 189,820,304 of CM030358.1, read as the reverse complement.
GTCAAGCCGAGGGAGCAGCTTCAGGGGCGAGGCCCTAGATTCAGTATGTATGAGTCAAATTTTGGAGATATCCTTGGAAAAGAGCCGGTCTTCGAACTTGCTTGTTGCAAAATTTAACTAGTATTGGGAGTTGTTTGAATGGTCGTTTCTAGCCCTGAAACCGTATACTTGCAAGCCGTGAGCGCAATTTCGAACCATGATTGTGAACTTCGAACCAATTGTTTTGGAGTTATCAACAAGTTGTAGGAGCAATTCCGAATGGTGAGCCACTCTGCACTTGCCATGGTTTTAAATCTAGGATTTTAGACTCGTCTCGGTAAGGGGTGTTTCGTCTCGGATCGGAGATATCGGAGATATCGGGAAAATGTGATCATATTAGATGTTCATTTCCTATACTCAATTTTTTTTAAAAACTAAATAAGATATTATATATCCTACATGTCATTTATTATATAAAATACTGTATAATGTAACTAATGACATGAATCAATTACGGTAAATCTTCGCATAATTTAACAAGAATATAGAAGAGAATGTAATATAAGTATATAACTAAATTGAATTTGCATTGATTAGAAAAAATGTATTAGTTAATAAACTTACTTGACTTTGCATATATACAAACAATAGCGTTACGAAATCCTCACATTATTTAGCTTAAGGTCCTATATTGAAATACATGCAAAAAAGTAAAACAAATTTTTTTAATATATTCACAATAGCATGTCTATTTCGGTTGATATTTCGCCAATTTCGGCAATATTTCGGCCGATATTTCGGTAATTTCGGCTAAAATCTACACATTTCGGTCCAAAACGATCTAGAGTATAAAATATGTGATTTCGTATCGGCAAGCTAGCCGAAACGAAATTTCGGCCGTATCGGAGGAAATTTAAACAGTGGCACTTGCTTGTTTGCAAGTGGCTAAAGGGGCGTCGACCAAGTGTTGGACTCCAAACTTGTTTGAAAGTTTCAACGAGTTGTAGGAGCAATTTTGAATGGTGAGCCACTTTGCACTTGTTCGTTTGCAAGTGGCTAATGCGGTGTCGAACCAAGTGTTGGACTCCAAACTTGTTGTTTAAAAGTTTCAACGAGTTGTAGGAGCAATTTCGAATGGTGACCTGCTCCGCACTTGCTTGTTTGCAAGCGGCTAATGCGGCATCGAACCAAGTGTTGGACTCCAAATTCATCTTTTAAGCCTAGCAAGTTGTGGGAGCAGTCATGAGGGATAAACTGGACGCCGAACTTACTGTTTAACGAGTTGTAGATGTGACCCAGGGAGATAGACATGAGGCCAATGCAGTGATCTTTATAAGAAGAAAGTTAAGTTTTATTGAAACAAACTAAGTGGCTGCCTTGAAGGGACGAGCCATTATTACATACTTTGGCCCGTATCATAAGCGGCAACCTTATTGAAAATTGAAAACCTACTTCTACGAGAGGGTGTTAGGACCCTCGTGGTATTTCATTTGATGCTTTGTATTCCAAGTCCACCTTTCCAGAAGAGGGTGGATCATCTTGCGTTCATCAACTAATTCGTGAAGGACTTGACTATTCCGTTGGGGGAGCTCTAATACTTCAAGTGGGAGGACCAAACCCCCCTATTGTAGTTGTGTAGCACCTCCGAGCTTCCTCTTGGTTTCCTTTGACTCCCCCTACTCCTGCTGAGGTCGGGAACTTCATTTTCGTGTGGAAGGCTGAGGGTATGACATGAAGTACTGCTAGGCCTGGTTGGCCCAGAATGACATTGTAAGCGGCTTTCACATCGATAACCATGAAGTCCATTGCCTCTGTGCGGGTTGTCAGGTTTTTTCATGCGGTCACATCAAGTGTGACTATTCCTTCGATTGAGACTGGAACCCCAGAGAACCCGTGGAGTGTGTATCCGGCAGACTTGAGACGATCTCGAGAAAGCTTGAGACTTGGAAGGCATTTACGAAGAGAATATTGACGGAGCTGCCGTTGTCGACTAGGATTCGACGCACCTTGTGGTTAGCAATGTGGAGATTAATTACGAGCGCGTCACAGTGGGGAGTTCGGGCGCTTTCTAGGTCTCGGTCTGAGAATGTCAGTGGGACTCCGAAGCTCTTTGCCGGGGGTAAGTTCCGTACCGAATTAACTTTCTGGATGAAGGCCTTTTAGGAGGAGTTTGATTCTCCCCCTATAGGCTCTTCGTGAATGGAATGGAAAACTGCTCCCGGTTCCGTGTCTTGGGACTCAGTGGGCTTCTCGACCCGTTTGTTAGCTTTCCGGGGTGGAAGAGGATTGGCTGTCCTTTCTGACAAACTTGGCTAGGTGTTCCCGCTGTATGAGCTCTTCGATTTTCTCTTTGAGAGCCCGACATTCATTCGTGTTGTGACCATGATTTCTGTGGAAGCGGCACCACTTGTCTCTGTTTCTCCTATTCGCTGGTGTATTCATTCTAGGGGGAGCGCAAAGTAGCCATTCCTTATCCACCTCCATGAGAACTGCTGATATACTGGCATTGAGGGGGGTGAACTTTTTAAAATGAGGTGCAGGGCGGTGCTGACCATTGTCGTATTTCTGGAATTTCTCGGATCCTTCGTTTGCACTCTTCCGTTTATTCCTGGAAGATGACTCTTCTCGACTGGGGGGGGGGTTTGAGTACCTCTTCAACTTGGATGTACTTCTCACTCCTAAGTAGGAGTTTCGAGAAGTCCCGAGGAGGCTTCTTGGCAAGGGATGCTTTGATGTCGGCGTTATTGACGTTGTGTCTGAATGCTGCAGAGGATACTGATTGGTCGAGAGAGGTAATAGACCGAACTTCAGTGGTAAAGCGCCAAATATAATCTCTTAAACATTCACATTTTATTTGACTAAGGACTAGCAAGGATGCACTTGTTTTCTCGGCTAGGCAGCTGCTAACGAAGTGGGTGAGAAAGAGCTCCTCAAACTGGTCAAATGAGAAGATGGAGGCTGGGGATAAACGAGAGTACCATTCTCTCTCTGGTTCCCTCAACGTTGCTTGGAAGGCCTTGCTGAGTAGCGCGTCCGATGTTTGATGGATCATCATGAGGGTTTTAAAACTCTCAATATGATCAGCCAAGTTAGACTTCCCGTTGTAGGTTTCAAAATGAGGCGGCTTGAATGTTTTAGGGATATGGGCTTCCATGATGGTCCTGGAGAAGGGGGGTCTTCTCAGGCGGAAGTTCTTGGTCTGTTGACCCTTTTCGGGGTTGATCTTGCTGAGGCGCCTCTCCATCTCTCGAAGGCGGCGGTGAACTGAGTTGTCCCTCTGGTCGGATCTAGTCGATCATCGGGACTCTCCTTCATGGGCGAGGGCTGTGCACTTGTCGGTCGTGATTTGGAGCGATGTTAAGGGCTTAGAAGTGTCATCTTTGAAATTTCGGAACTCTGCCTGGGTGACCGGTGCCCCTCCATCATGGTGAACCCTTGGTGGTGATCGGCTCGTAGTGGTGTGGCTCCTTCGCTGTCGACGGGGTCTCCCTTCGCCCCTGGCAGGCTTTCTGGATCTCGACCTTCGGGGAGAACGACTCTTCCGACTTCTCTGGTATTCTGGATGAGAGACCTCATCATGGGCTCATCTCTCATTTAAGCGGGTTCGGAGGTCGTCCCTTGTTGGCGGTTGACGATGATTAGACGAAGGTCTCTTGACCCCTAAGGACCTTACGAGGCCATCTAGTCGGTGGAAGAAATGTGGACCGAGACATAGTCGTGGAGAGGATGCTGTTCTTGACGGCTTCGACGGGAGCCCCCGACGCAACCCCTCTGGACATGGGGGAAGCATGTTGGGGAGGCGGCTGTTCAAGTTGAGGCTGCTAAACTTGTTGATCTTGTTGAGAGAGAACATCCTCAAGTGGAGGAGGTAGAGGAAGATGAGTGGCTTTTCGGCTTGACGAAAAGTTAGTTTTTTACCGGCGAGTATGGTTGGATTGCTTTTTCCTGATTTTCCACAGACAGCGCCAATCTGTTGCTGCTAATTTTGGTGTGGGAGCAAACAGATGATTTGCGAATTCTTTTGAAACCAATAAAAACTAACATTTTTACTTCTTGCCAATGTTGACTGTTCTCAACACTGCTGCTGACCTGCCAAAAAAGTTCAAATACCGGGATTGATCCTGGCGACGAACCCTCCGGCGCTCAAGTCAGTAATCTGAAAGATTGTGAAAGAGTTTTTTTGGAGAAAGATACTGATTACCTGATTCTGATTGGGGTAGGAGGTATTTATAGTCGCCTTTGGGATCGGTTTCAATATAATCATTTATCTCTACTTTCCGGTGTTTTTGGATAAGAAATAGAGTTTAAATTCTTTCATGATAAGATATTTGGTTTAAACCATCTCTTAGGGATAATCATGAATTCAAATTACTCTTTAAATGATATGAATTTATTTATAATGGGCTGTCACCCTAACCAGTATGGCAGATCCATTTTTGGGTTATTGGGCTTGGAAAAGACCCAGTTCCCATTTTTGGACCCGCTTGGAGTGGAAATTATCTTTTTACCCCTGAGAGCTTTGAGATTTGTGCCCAATTTGAATGGTCCCGATTTGGTTATTTCTAGCCATATCAAGTAGTGCTTGTGAAGTTGAAGCCATAGGAATCTTATTAAAATGGGTCAATTAAACAGCCATCAGCCGGTTTCTAGGAAAGTACAATTGAAATCATTGCAAGTTGAATATAAATATGTTTATTTTTAAAATGTATATTCTCATTTTATTTGATCCGATATTTTGTTGACCATATTCTAACATTAACTTGCGATGTTCCGCCTAATACTGATGCATATGATGGTTTCAATCAATAAAGAAAACCACTTGAAAGGTAAAGGGAGATGTGAAGCTTTTGTGCAAAGCACAACCAAATCGGCTTCCTAAATTGTTTATGATGGTGGCAATAGAAGGTTTCAAGTAAATCTTGGGTCTATAACCCCAAATCATTTAACACATAGTTAGATCATATTTATCACTTGGAAAAAAAGAGCCTTCGATAAAAAAAAAGGCATGTCTCTAGAAGACTATGTCGTGATTACATCACATAAAGTCTATTTACTTCGATATAAGTTGAACCTGTTATGCGACAAGACTATCTAATGATATAGTTATATATTAAATCTGATATTAATATTAGATCCAGCGTGTACGAGTGGCGAGTGCATCAACAGTATAATGTGTATTAGATATGAATATAATCATTTGTAGATATTCATGGACATCCAAATGAAAGGACTCGTTCACATGATAATGTGACATGATTACATGATATCGAGTTACTTATCTCCTACTTTTGATAAATTATCCCTATTTTAACTTTAAATTGTTGAGTGATAAAAAATAGGAATAAATAAAGGGAAAGAAGATGTGAGTTACTTGATGGTATTATGGGGAGAGGATGAAGGAGATGTAGTGTCATTAGGTGGGCTTGAGAATCATAAGGGGGTTAATAGGTGTGTATTGAAACAATGGTAGAGTTGCAATTTGAAATCCTCTTCCACTAACACCCCTGACTTTGAAAACACCATGATGTTGAAAGTGTGTTTTCAATGTTTATTTCCACTAACACCCCCCTAAAAGTGTTTTGATCACTTTTTGGGTGTATTTGACATAGTTTAAAGTTATATTGGGGTTATATAGAAATGCAGATAATTTGTTTTTTTTTTTTTTTGGGGGGGGGGGGGGGGTAGGCTCTGACCGAAGTAAGAATTTTTGGGGGCGGTAAGGAAACACCATTTTGCATTTCTTTTTACCTTTCCTAAATTTCAGAATTTATATGTAGGGTGGAAAGCACTATGCTCTATGGGAGGATCCATTTAAAAAGCCCTGCTATTTATTTGCTTTAGTGGCTGGGCAGTTGGAAAGTAGAGATGACATTTTTGTGACTTGTTCTGGTCGGAAAGTTGCTTTGAGGATATGGACCCCATCTCAAGATGTACCAAAGACGGCCCATGCTATGTATTCTCTCAAGGCAGCAATGAAGTGGGATGAGGAAGTTATATTTCTTTTTTTTTTTCTTTGCATTTAGGTTTATTAAATTCTCTATTAAGAAGTATTTATATACGGTCTTTTATTGGAGCAGGTATTTGGTCGTGAATATGATCTTGATTTGTTCAACATTGTGGCAGTTCCTGACTTTAACATGTAAGTAGAATTTGCAATATTGTGTTTTTCTAATCTCCTGAAGTTTTATCTTGCCGTCACTATTCTATTTACAGTGATTGTAAAATTTTAGATTGTTTAAGCTATACATAGGACTGACAAAACACCTCTGGTGCTAACAGTACTTTATGTGTTAGATATCCTTCTGTACAATTTTATCTTGCTTTGTGTTTGATATTGTTTGTACTAAGGAGATGACACTGATCAAGTTCCTATAAATCATTCTCATTATTCAACAAAGATTGTTGTTCCTGAAATTTTTGAGTTTGGAAAATTATGAGGAACAACGACTACAGAATGTGGACAGTTTTTGTAACTAAAACGGTATCATCAGATAATGTAGGTTTGAGCCTCCTTATAGATTACCATTTAGATGAGCTTGCTGGAAAATGATCCCTTCTAATAGTAATCGGTTCCTGAAGTTACATTTGATATAACACTGTTGTCCTTAAATTATTAATGTAAATTTGTAATGTACAGAATTAGTATCATTTTTTTTCTCTTTTCTTTGCTATTGAAATGTTTTTGTCCTTTCCCCCTTTACTAACTGCCCTGTCATCTTGTGGTTTGCAGGGGAGCCATGGAAAATAAAAGCTTGAATGTATGTTTTTCAGCCTTTTACTTCACAAATTCTAATTATCATACCTTTTTTTAATCATTCTTAGTGCATCTGTATAAATACGTTGCAGATATTCAGTTCTAAGCTTGTGTTGGCCTCTCCTCAAACTGCCTCAGATATGGACTATGCTGCAATTTTGGGTGTAATTGGTCATGAGGTAGGTCATTTTGTACAAATTTCTTGTAAAATTTCTTTGTTAATAGGATATACGTAGCTGTTCCTGACATCGGTTGCTTGGCCTATATTATGTGCAGTATTTTCACAATTGGACTGGCAACAGGTTTGATCTTGTATGCAGTAGTCTCACTATTAATTATGAATTATTGTAAGAGAAATTGACATAATTTTGTGCTGAAACTATGTCAGAGTTACATGTCGGGATTGGTTCCAGCTCAGTCTTAAAGAAGGTCTGACTGTCTTTAGGGATCAGGTTGAATTCAAACATGCTCATCTCTTTCATTATTTTTCCTTATTTATCTGATTCAGTGAAAAATGAGCTGTTTGATGTTGCAGGAGTTCTCATCCGATTTGGGCAGTCGTACTGTCAAGAGGATAGCTGATGTTTCGAGACTTAGGAATTACCAATTCCCTCAGGTCTCTTCTATAACTGAAATCATTACTCTTGTTTGCCTATTTAGATTTTTTTTGCTTGATTCTTATTGATTTAACTGAGTCTATAATTAGTTATTATATCTTAATTTTGTTACCAGTACGCCCATTCAACTTTCTCATTGTTCCTAACAATAAAAATATGCCGTTTTTATATCTAAAGGGATTCCATACATAATGTTAATTCATATAAACAACGGATTTCATTTAGCAGTGTTGCTGCCTTTCTCTATGTGGGAGCAAACGGATGTCGTGGATTCTTTTAGAAACAATAAAAAGAACCGATCTTTTAGTTTTCACCGATATTGACTATTTCAAGCTGATATTGATTCATAAATCTGACTCGTTTGAACTGTTGGATCTGATCTGGATGGTGATGATTGCTCCGATTGACCTGTAAAAGTCTGAAACACTGGGATTGGCCTAACGCGCAAGTCAGAACTCAGAAAGATATGAAGTTTTTAGTGGCAAAATACTGGTTATCTGGTTCTTGTGGAGGTCATGAGGTATTTATAGTCGCTTTGGGGGCTATTTCAAGATATTGATCCTCTGCTTTCCAGTGTTTTGATAGAGTTGGTTATTCTCTTCTTCATGAAGAGATAGAGTAGGTTATCTGTCTCTTGGCAAAGAGATAGAGTTAGCTGATTTTTTTTCTTCATGAAGAGATATAAGTGGTTGTGAGATAGAGTTATGACTCTTCTCTTATAAAAAGATATGGTTTTTGAACTGTCTCTTACGGATAATTATGAATTAAATAATTTTTTAGATAATCCTGAACTCCTTTATGTTGGGCTGTTATGACAACCCAGTTTGACAAATCCGTCTAGGGTACCTGGGCGTGCAAGAGGCTAACTCCTTTTTACAGACTCGTTTATTGTAGAATTTTTTACCCCTGAGAGCTTTAAGATGCGTGCCCGATTTGAACGGTCCTAATTTGGTTCGATTTTTACACATATCACAAGCCCCCCACAGCCTTTGAGGAGTAGTTTGCCAATTTTTAATGGTTTACAAAACTTATCGGAGTTTTCAGGGACGTTTGGATCTTGCTCGAAGTATAACGATGCTATTATGAGTTTGTAAAATACCCATAATTATTTTTTTTATAAATTTCTAGATTTTTTGTGATTTTTCCAGATTTTAAGAATTTCTTTCCAATTTTAATCATTTTTTCGAATTTTGTATTCAATTTCTGAATTTTTAATTAATTATTTTAATTTATAATTACTTTTTCAAAATATTAAAATATTTTCCGAATTAATAATTATTTTCATAATTTTTAATTAATTATTTCGAATTTTAATTATTTTTTTCGGAAGTTTTAAATAATTAATTCAATTTAATAGTTAAATAAAGGAATTAAAATAAAAAGAAATTACTTAATTAAATTTTAGCTGTTCATCATGATTGGTGTGAAGATCGGGAAGATTGGACGGTTTTCATGTTCGTCCTGTTCGGGGGCGCTTATGCTCGGTGCATGCCCCCGACTGGCGCCACATGGTGTGTTTTTATGCCCGTTATGGTCGTGGGCAGGTCTGCTCCGGGGCATCCCCCGATCCGACGTGGCGGTGACATGGCGCTGAGGTGTCGTCCATGTGGCTTATACGCCAGTTCTGGTCGGGGGCAAATCTGCTTAGGAGCATCACCCGATCCAATGGGCGCTAAGGTGGCATCCATGTGGCAACTTGGATCCAGTCAACGTTAACTTAGTTAACTTTTTTTTCTGGTCTTTTGGGTTTCCCCGACTATTGGGGGCTCAATACTTGGGAGCCCAAGGGTTGAGCTCGAGTCCCTTTAAAAAACCCTGGCCTTCTTTTTTCCTCTTCATTCTTACTTCATCTTCTCCTTTTTCCCGGCCATTTCTCCCTCAAAGAGTTTTGGCGGTCATTTTCGTTCTTCGGCGATCTTTCCGACCGTACGGGTCAAATCAAAGGGGCAAAGAGCACAATTAGAACAACCACAGGAGAGACCATGGATTTTCCTATTACAGTAGGTTTACACTAAGGTTCGACTTTAAGCCCCGACCTCTTTACTTTCGTTATAGATGAATTGACACGAGAAATACAAGATGAGGTGCCTTGGTGTATGCTTTTTGCCGATAACGTCGTCTTAGTGGATGAGACTAGAGCAGGAGTCGATGCTAAATTAGAGTTGTGGAGAGAAACTTTGGAAGCTAGAAGCTTTAAAATAAGAAGAACTAAAACAGAGTATATGGAGTGCAATTTTAGTGATATTCGTAACACAACTGAGGAAGTAGTGAAGTTTGATGGTCAAGAGATACCAAGGAGACCGTTTCCGATATTTAGGCTCAATTATACAAAGAGATAGGGAGATTTGTGATAAGATGTTATACATAGGATCCAAGTAGGATGACTTAAGTGGAGAAGTGCTAGTGGTGTTTTGTGTGACAAACGTATACCTTTAAAGTTGAAAAATAAATTTTAGAGGACGGCTGTCAGACCATCAAAATGTATGAAGCAGAGTGTTGGACAACAAAGAAACATGTCCAAAAAATGAGTGTAGCGGAGATGAGGATGCCGAGATGGATGTGGTAAAACCAGGAGGATAGAATTAGAAGTGAGCATATATGAGACATGCTAAAGATAGCTCCTATCCAAAATAAGTTAAGAGAGAATCGCCTCAGGTGGTTGGACATGTCACACGTAGACCTAGTAGTGCCCCGTTAGAAAGAGTGATTTGCTAAGTATTGAGAGTAGAGTTAGGGGTAGGGAAAGACCTAAACTTGGGTGAAAATAGTGAGAGAAGATATGATAGCTTGTGACCTTACAGAAGGTATTACGCTAAACTGAGCAGAATGGAAATCCAGGATTCATGTAGCTGACCTCAACTAGTTTGAAAAAATGCTTTGTTGTTGTATAAGTTGTCTAGGATTTCTTCAGGTGATGAGACTTCCCTTACGAGTCATGGTGAAAAGCGTTTGTCGGTTTCGCCTTCTACTAGGACGATAAAGGGAAGGGGTAGCCGAGTCATCTTCTATTGTTGTGAAGACATTAGTAAAGGAGGATGGGAGAGCGGGTGACATCAGGAGATATCTGAGCTCTTTAGCAGGTCTCACCCGCATTCGTGAGTATCCCGTTGACTTGGGGGATCAGGTTGAGCACAACATTCGGTATGAGGAGCCCGATTATCGTGAGTCTTCTGAGGTGGATAGTATATCTTTGATCCTTACTGAGAAGGATTTGGGTCGTATACGAGAATGCTATAAGATCCCGTGGGAGTTTGATTTGATGTTACCTGGTCCCGGGGTTAAAGCTTATTCCTTGATCTCTCCCGAGTTGTGTTGCTTCCCATTTGATGCTTTTCATGTGGAACTCCGCCTACCTCTCCATCCATTTGTTAAAGACGTTATGAGGTAGTACACTTTGAGCCTTGTCTAGTACATGCCGAACATGTGGAGGTATGTGAACAACTTCATTTTTGCACTGTCAGGCGGTAGAAATTGAGTCGCAGTTGAATGTGTTGAGGGGGCTTTACAAGCTTTATCAGATGAACAAGATGGAGTTCAAGTATTATCTTACTCCTTTCCCGGGCGTGAAGTTGATCGATAATCCCGATTCAATAAAATTTTGGAAGGAAAAGTACTTTCATCCATAGTGATCCATGGAGGATTCACACTGTTTGGATGGAGTCTCCCGAACAGGGTGAGAGTGGATCCGGGATTGAGTCCCGAGGAGGAGACTATGCGGGACGGGACGTTCTTTTGAAGCGCTCGACTTTGAAGTGAAGAGAGTTGACTAAGGAGGTTCTCTTCAGTGGGTCTCAGCCCAATCAATCAAAGTACACGGTCTCTTTTGTGTTTCCTTTTATTCTTACAGTTTGAGTTCTTTTCTTGTTATTTTAACACTTAGTGTTTCCTATTGCAAATGCACCTGGCATGGACTTTGACACAATTGTGGTGAGGCGAACGAGGTGAGCGGCAAGGTTCCTGACGAGAAGAAGAGGAAGAGAGTCGTTACAAGGCCCGAGCCGTCTAAGGCTGTGAAGAGTTCCCCGGGCACTACCCCGGGAGCAGGCTTAGGATCTCCCGCCTCCTCGACTACTCCCGCCACCGGTGGGTTCTCTTTAGCTTCGGCTTTGGCTGTCGAGGCTTCTCCATTCACCGCAGAATTCGAGGCCATCCTTACTGACAAGCACAAGAAGATCTTTGTTCCGGACTGGCAGATTAGGAGGCACAACGACTTTCTTGGGAATTCGGTGAGTTGTATGCAGGCAATTCAGCATCTCGCGACCCCCAGAGATAGGAGCGCGATGGCTGCGGGGAGTGCTGGCGATTCCGCCTTGGAGATCTTTCAAGCCGCCTTGTTGGTATGTCTCACTTCGTTTGTAGTTTCCTTCCAACATTTTGCTTTTATAGTGCTGTCTCTAGTGTTCTAAAAAGCGGCCTAGGCGGTGCCTAGGCACTGGGCAGCCCTCCAACTCCTCGCCTAGGGGTTAGGCGTTTAAGAAAATCGGTTAATGGTTTTAGGCGGTTATAAGCGGGTCTAGGCAGCGCGTAATCGGTGTAAGCGGGTCTAGACGGGCTAGACCCGCTTAGACTCGCTTAGGACTTAATTATTAAAAAAAAGGGACCCGATTTATTCCAACCCGACCCTTTCTAATACACTAAAACCCCTAAAACTTCTTTTTCTCCTCTAAATCCCCCGTAAAAAAATCACAAATCAATTCTATTCTCTAAATCCCTAATTCCTTTTCTCTAAAACCCCCAAATCACCTCCTCAGCCTCCCTTCTCGCAGTCGGAGGCTCGCAGCTCGCAACGTGCTTCAATTTCGACCTCCTCCGTCTCCCTCCTCCTTTGCCTCCCTCCTCGCAGTCGTTGCTCGCAGTCGTCAACACAACCTCCTCCGCCTCCCTCCTCGCAGTCGCAGCTCACTCACTTTGTCACTCAGTCGTCAAAACCTCCTCCACCTCCCTCATTGCAATCGCAGCTCGCTTCAACTTCAACTGACGTCAACACAACCTCTCTCTCCTCTCTTTAGCTTCAAAGTTAAGTCGTCAACACAATCACACACTGCCTCCCGCCTTGCTTCACCTCCGACGTCAACACTACGTCCTCCTCTTATCTCTCAAACTTCTCCTGACGCAACCTTCCCCCATTCTCCGACTCAAGCCTCCTGCTTCCCCACACTGTTTGCTCCTTGGACTGGAACAGCCGAACAGGTAATCTTCACTACTGATCTTCGTCATAGATTAATTCTAGTCTAATAGATGAGTAGGACTATACAAAAAAAGAAAATGACAATAATAATACACCGATTCGATTTTGTAAAGCTCATCCTGCAATTGCAAGGAGAAATATCAAGAGTAAGAATTTGTAACAACAAAACAAAATAAAATGATAAAATATATAAATAAAATATATACATAAATAAATAAATATAAATAAATATATAATATATAAATAAAACTGCCTAGCGCCTAGCTGCTTAAGCTCTGCTTACAAGGCCTAGGCGCTAGGCACCCATCGGCCGCCCGACTACCGCCTAGCGACTTTTAGAACATTACTTGTCTCTCTTTTTCTCTGTAACTTTGAATCCTTCTCTGTCTTGCGTATCACTTGTCATTTTGGCCACCTGTTGAAACATGTGGAGGAGAAAGAGTGGAAGGCGGCGGCCGACAAGGCGAAGGCGGAGCGGGCGAAGGCCGCTAGAGAGCTGGATGTGGCGGTGCTTCGGGAAGAGGCTCAGGTAGAGCCAATTGCGCAGTTGGAGGAGGCTCTGGCTAGGGAGACGGAGCAGGCTGTGAGGGAGAGAGCGGGAGGGGCGAGGGAGAGGGAGGCCACAGACCGTTGTGGCATAGGTGAAGTCCGAGGCGAAGGGATATCTGGTCTCCAACATGGAGAAGGCATACACTAGAGCTCCCCAAGATATCAGTGAGTGACTCTTTGGTTTTGATGGCATGGGTTATCGGTTGTTTGAGGGTGCTTCCGCTGAGGAGGAGGGAGACGACGTAGTCGCAGATCCTTCCACGGTGGTCGTGGAAAGTTTGGCAGTGGTGGGGGGAGTTGGATGTGGGATTCCCTCTCCTGTGGCTCCATTGACCGATGTGGATCCTTGACTCTTCTTTCCCTAGTTTTTGTTTTGCCTTTTGAATTGATGCCTGATAGCGTACTGGCCACCGCTTGATGTATCTTATTTATTGCATTGAATACTTGTTCGGTTCTTTATAACTTGTGTTGGATTTGAGCACTGGAGCTTTTGTGTATTCAGTAGCCTTGGTTGCACTGTTGTAGTGATTCCATGCTCTCTTCTATTAGCAAGTTGTTCTGTATGTTGGGTGTGATCTTCGTGATGACGAGATTGCACATCTTCGTACCAAGCTTGCGTGGTGGAGTTGGGGCTTGCTTGCTTACGGGAGAAGCTATTCAAGGCGGAAGTGGAGCGCGGCCACTTGAGGAGAGTGTTGACCCGGAGGAATATCGAAGCGAGTCGTCGTGATGAAGGTCTGCGGGAGACGCCTGCAACCGATGTGGAGGGAAGCTCGCACGATAACAGGACTCTCCTTGCGGAGTCGAAACTCGGAAGTTACCTTCATCATTCTTTGCTTGCGGCTACCGTCGAGAAGGACGAGCTTAAGAATGTAGTGCTTGAGATAGTTTAAAGGTTGCTCATCTGAGAAAAGCTATTCCTGAATTCTCAGGAGAGACTCGTTTGGACGGCTCGACTTGCACTCGTATGGTCCGTTGGAAGATTAGGGTAAAGGATGCCTATCTTAAAGAGAGGCTTGTTGAGCAAGAAATGGAGATTCATCGATTGAAACGACTTCTAGAGGGTGCTAGGACCAGGAACACTTCTTCCTCTTGTGATGAGATAAATCAGGAAAGGTCGTTTCACGAGCTGGCTTTGCGTCCATGCGAGATCTCAAGGAATTCGGGAGATACCCAAAGCAAGGTGGCTGGCTCGTCGAGTGTTACCTTAATTGAAGGGGTTGATCTAATTGAGGGGGTTGTTTCTGCTGAGAGGTAGGAGAGACGTCCTCATGAGGTGGAGGAAGAGGATTGACTCGTCAGCTTGAGGCCACTGCCTTCCCTTTTCCATTTGGTGGCATCACTGAAAACAGTTTTTACCTGCAAATTTTGGTCGGATCACTTTTTCTGTTCGCACAGACAATGACGACGCCAATCTGTTGTTACTTTTTTCTGTGTGGGAGCAAACTAATGTTGTGAATTCTTTTAGAAACAATAAAAAGAACCGACCTTTTAGTTTTTGCCGATATTGGCTATTTCAAGTTGATCTTGTTTTCTGAAGCTGACTCGTTTGAACCGTTGGATTTGATCTGGAAAAGGTTTTGAATCTCGGATTTTGGATTCGTCTCGGCAATGGTTGTTTTGTTTCGGATCAGAGATATTGGAGATCTCGGAGAAATGTGATCAACTCGGATGTTCATTTGAGATACTCAGTAAACTAATTTTTTTGTTACTAAACAAGATATTATATGTTCTACATGTCATTTATCATATAAAATATTGTATAATGTAATTAATGACATGAATCAATCACGGTAAATATTCGCAGAATTTAACAACAATATAAAATATAATATAATATAAGTATATAACTAAATTGAATTTGCATTGATTAGAAAAAAAATGTATTAGTTAATAGACTTACTTGACTTTGCATACACAAACAATAGCAACGAAATTCTCACATTATTTTAGCTTAATGGCCTATATTGAAAGACCTATATGCAAAAAGTAAAACAAAAAAAGTTATATATTCTCAATAAATTAGTGTCTATTTTGGCCGATATTTTGGCAATTTCGGCCGAAATCTACACATTTCGGTTCAAAATGATATGAAGTATAAAACCTGTGATTTTATATCGGCAAGTTAGCCGAAACGAAGTTTCGGCCGTATTGGCCGAAACGAAATTTCGGCCGTATCGTCCGAAATTTAAAACAGTGGATCTGGATGGTGATGATTGCTTCGATTGATTTGCAAAAGTCTGAAACACCAGAGTTGGCCCTTACGATAGGCCCTCCGACGCTCAAAGTCAGAACTCAAAAAGATATGAGAGGTTTTTAGTGGCAAAACGCTGATTACCTGGTTCTTGTGGAGGTCATGGGGTATTTATAGTCGCTTTGGAGGCTGTTTCAAGATATTGATCTATCTCTACTTCCCGGTGTTTTTATAGAGTTGGTTATTCTTTTCTTCATAAAGAGATAAAGTCGGTTACCCTTCACTTTGCAAACCGATAGGGTTAGTTGACTTTCTTCTTCATGAAGAGATATAAGTGGTTGTGGAGATAGAGTTAGGACTCTTCTCTTGTAAAGAGAGATGGTTTTTGAACCGTCTCTTATGGATAATTATGTGTTTAATCATCATGACCTTCATATTGGGCCGTTATGCAATCCAATTTTACAAATCCGTTTTGGGTAACTGGGCTTGAAAGAGGCCTAACTCCATTTTACAGACCCGTTAGCTTTAAGATTCGTGCCCGATTTGAACGGTTCCCCGATTTGGTTTTATTTTTACCCATACCACACAATATGCGTCGAGTAGTCACAATAATATTAAGACCAAGAACAAAATTGGCTTTAGTTTTTTTTAAAAGAAAATTTCCGTGTGTCAAAGAAGGAAACGGGGAAGTAGGAAATGGGCTATATATATTTCTTTTGCATTTGAATGTTTTTTGTCCATATATATGCTCTTTTATTGTTTGAGTATGAGGAAATGTAGTGCTTTTTTGTTAAATGTTCTCTCTGTAGAAGACGAACATTAATAAGAGAGTCCATCTCTGAACATTTTTAACCTCTTCAAAGTCTTTTGACTTGTCACTTACTTTATTCATAAGCTTACCATACGTTTTGATAATTGGTGTCATTTCTAAATAACTTCTGCTTCTAAATTTTGAGTATTTTGTATTTGTTTGGAAATCTCCAGGATGCTGGGCCCATGGCTCACCCAGTTCGTCCCCATTCTTATATCAAGGTATTTGAAATCCTGTGTGGTTGTAATTGAATTGCATACTTTAATTCTATGACTTAGGCAAGAACTGCTGGAATAATGACTTCCTTTTTGTGTGTGGCAGATGGACAACTTCTATACTGGTGTGTTTATCAACATTATTGTTTCTGTATTGACTTCATTAACTACTAATTACCCTTTAGCTTCTTATCTTATGTATATATGTCTACTTATGATCTTGTCATTTCTACATCTGTGCACCTGTAACTTCAATACAAAATTTTGACATGTCCACTTGCAAATTACAGTCACGGTAATTCTCAACTTATTCCCTCTCTTCTCCACTTGAAGCTTTCATCATGGTTAATTGTGTATTTCTAACTTTGTTTTCCTTGTTACATGTTACATTGATGTTTTACTCCTATGGCTATTGTTCACTCCAGGTCTATGAGAAGGTTAGTGCATAATTGTTGATTGTGTATCCCTCCAAACTTTCCCATAAAGGATGTGTATAACTAAAGCTCACTTCTCCCTTATTTTTCTTTTGTAGGGAGCTGAAGTTGTTAGAATGTACAAGACCTTACTTGGTAGTTCAGGGTTCAGGAAGGTAAGATACACAATCCTTTCTTGATTTCAACCCCCTACTTTCTGTCTATTACAAGAGCGTTTTTTTCTTTGTACTTAGTTTATTTTTTTCTTTTTTGGCTAGCTTTTATAGAGTGAAGCTTTTCTTTTGTACTGCTTTTGCTTTTCTTTTGTACCGTGCCTATTTAAATATCTTCGAAGGTTGTGGTTGTTATTATATGAATGATCCGAACCATTCATTTTTATCAACATGACTTAAGATGTGAGATCAAGTTATTTGAGATTCATTTGTCCACGCTTTTAAGTGATGCAACTTGTATAGCTGAATATCGTTATCTTTGTAATAACGCGATGCAGGCACAAGCGGATTTCAAATGACTCAGTTTACATCCTTGTACTATTTAGTCGTGTTAATTTGAATGATTTGGATCATCCATAGGATGGATGGCTATCCATGGAGTTCTCACATAGCATATCGTGAGAATCTGTTGGCACTGGATCACCTTCCTATATATGAGACTAAGGGGGTTAGTAGGTTGCCTAGCCAACTTGGCTAGGAAGACAATTCAAAACTCATATCTTGACCATCCAAAATAAAAATCCCCAATGTTAGGTGTGATCTACATCACTAAAACTATGTGTCCAAAATTTTAAATGAATTCGGTGAGTTTTAACCACTCATGATGGGACATAAAACGGTTAAATTTTTATTGAATTCATTTGGAATTTTGCATTCACATATCTTCCAAGTGTAGATAACATCTAACGGTATGGATTTTCATTTTAGATGGTCAAGATACAACTTTTGATTTGTCTCCTAGCCAAGTTGGCTAGGGTGTCACACTACCCCCTTTCCTCTCTCTCTCTCTCTCTCTATATATATATATATATATACTAGATTTGCCCGTGGGCACATGCCTACGGCACGTCTTCGGAACTATACAAAACACGAAAAGTCCTGTAAACAGTAAAACAACAATTATGTAACTCAAGTTTGAATAGTATAACAATAATTAGTTGTAAATAAAAGTCCATGTTTCCATTAGTATATGTTGAAAAATAATTATAAATGGGGGTGTAAATCTAATTTCTTAGAACTTTAAATGTGGAAAATGATGAAATTTAACATTTGAAGAGATATATTTTCTATTTTTAATATAACATGTGCAATAAAAAAAAATATAAAAATTCTGAAAATTTACAAACCTGAAATCTTAAAATCTAAATTTCTAAGTAAATAAAGAAAGAATGGGAGAGAGAGGTAAGGAAGAGAGAAAGAGAGAAATATGAAAAAGTGAAAAGATAAGAGAGAGAGAGAGTAATAAAGTAATGAGTTTTTTAGTTTTGGGGGAAAAATTTTAGTTTTGTGGTTTGAAATTTTGTGAGGGAAAATATGTTTTGTGAGGTTAGATCTGGGCCTTTAATTTTGGGGAGATTGAAGGTGAGCCACTTGATAGCTTTCTTTGTGTTTTATTATATAGATATATATATATATATATATATATATATATATAAAGGTAAGCGGTCGGGTGAGAACCGTTCTCACGATAGGCTATCCATCCTATGTTTGTTCCTAATTATTCACATTGTTTAAGATGACTAAATTAGTTTAGAAATATAAAATCCTTTGAAGATATATGGAGGTCTACAAGAGAGGTTGGAACTCTCCCTAAGGTGGAAGAGCTTGCCATGGTGGGGACATCCTATGAAAGATCCGAACTGTTCATCTTGTTCTAAAAACTTAAAATAGTCGAATCATGTGTGATCAAGTCATCGAAACTCCCTTTCCCCTTGCATCATATCATTATAAAAAAATAATAATATTTATGCCGTACAATTTCGCAACATTTTAGTTGCATGGGCAAATGGATTTCAAAAGAGTTGATTCCGTATTCTTTCGGCTAGCTTAAGCATTTCTTACAAAATGAACGGTTTAGGTCGGTCATAAGATGTCTCCATAATGAGGGATAGCCTAAGCAGTTAAAATTCCCGACCTAATTAATTCCCGATTAATCGTTAATCGGAGGCTGAGCGATTATTTTTTTAGCGATTTATAATATTTCAATAGTTAGCGATTAATCGGGTATAATCAGTCGATTAGTGGTTAATTGACCGATTTTAAGTGGCCGGTTAACCGATTAAATACCCTCCTCTAATTTTCATGCTTGTTTGCATTATTTGGGTTTAATCCGGCCCAAACTCAAATCCAAATTCAAAATCCAAACCCCTTCTCGTCTTCGCGCCAACCCAAATCCGACATGTCGCCGCTCTCTTCTTATTCCTCGCGCAAACCCAAACCCAAATTGATTCTCTTTTTCTTCCTCGAGCAAAGCCGAACCTGACCGCCGTCGCTCCCCCTGCGCCGTTGCATACTTGACATTGCCCGCATCTGCTGTACCTCCTCCTTTTGCTGCTCGCGCTGCTCCTCCCCGGTTGTTTTTGTTTGATGAAACCGTCTAGTAAACCCGATCCGACCCACATCCAGAATTCAAACTCAGCTCAATCCAAGTACTCTTTTCTTTTTCTCTATAACTATATGTTCCTATTTAATAATCTCATAATAGTTTTATGTTAGGATTTAGGGTTGCTACATAATTAGGATATATATATAATAATAATAATAATAATAATAATAATAATAATAATAATAATAACAATTTTTCCGATTTAATCCCCGATTATTTTCTGATGAACCGATTAATCACTAATCGCTCCTAGACCGATTAGTTCAAAAAACCAATTTTAACTGCCTAGATAGCATTGGCTCTCCCATCTTATCAAAGACCACCAACCTCTCTTGAAGATCTCCATATATATATATATATATATATATATATATATATATATATATATATATATATGGGATTAATGGAGGTAGGGTGCTACCCTACGTAAGAACTGTGCACACTCAACCATACTTAGAAGAAATTAAAAATAAAAATACTATTCATGCTGTTGAAATTGATCTTTCATCTAAGCAATTAAAATCGGCAATTAATTGCTAATCGGACCTAAGGCAGTTAATTTTCTAGCGATTTACAATATTTCTATCGGTCGGTTTTATCGGTAATCGACCGATTATTTATTTAAATCGGACCAAAAAGTTAGTTCTTAACCCGAACCGACCTAGACCTGTAACAAACACCCTAATTTCTAGATCTAAGGGTTAGGGTTAGCTGCGGCTTCATCTCCACTCCCTATTTTCATTCTCCAAATTCCAATCTCCACTCCCAGTCCCCCTATCTTCAATCTCCACCTACATCTCCACTCCCACCCCGGGCGTCGTCCTCTTTCTCAACCTCCCATCCCCAAGCGTCGGCCAACAACAGTGCGTCAATAGCAACGACCCCCAAAATCAAAATCACCCTTCGGTACCCGGCGGCCCCTTTCTCCATTTTGTTATTATTAGTTATTCATTATATCACCATGAATAGAGTATATATGATGAGGACATCAATTCTAATTAGTTAGTATTTTATTTCAGTACCATATTTGTTTTTGGCAATTATAGCCATATATAATCTTTTGTGTATTTTTTAGATTTTGAGAATATTTTGAGATTTGTATCTTGATTTGTATTGTGCCTATATATAAGCCTTGAGATTATTGAGAAAGATATGCCATTCTTGATTAAAAATTATTGTGTTGAGTTTTGCTCTTCTTCTCTCCTTTGTGTGATACAATTGAGATCCAATTATTAGGGTTTGTGATAAATCCTAATACAAATTTAGGGTTAGTAATTAACTCTAAAATCTACCCCCAAATTTAAAATCCCCAAATAAAATCAACCTAACCATAATTCCCAAATCAAAATAACCCAACCCTAATCCTCTTCAACCCAAACAGCCAAAACCCTAGCCCCCATCGAAACCACCTCCCTGCATCCCCATCCCGACCTCGTCACCCCCGCACTTCCCCCGTCTTCTACCTCCCGACTGCACCTTCAAAATCCCGAACCCACTCCACCTTGCATCCCTACTCCCTGCTCCACTTTGCACCTTCGACAACCCCAACTCCCGAACCCATTGCTCACCCCGACCACCGCCAGCCGATCACCTCACCCTACACCCATCAACACCCTGAGCACCTCTCCCTGTCTCCGTCTCTCCATCTCTCCCCGTCGTCTCCCGCTCCGTCTCTGTTTTCGTCGCGTCGACTGAAGACAGCAGCCAGTGAAGCCAACCCAGATTCGCCAGCACGCCACCGCTTTTGGCCGCACCTTCCCTCTCCCTCTTCCTGCAGTTGCTGTGTTTCTATCTGACCGTTGTTGCTGATTTGGTGCATTCCGCGTTGCTGTTCAACCTGAGATCTACGCTGAGTTCTCCGAACCCTCGGTATACTCTTTCCAATTTACAAATATTTGTGTTATACTGCTTTATCATTTATCATCTCTATTATATTATCTGATTTGCCTGTCGTCCACAAAAACAATTGAGATTAAGTATTCCACTTGCTTGATTAGAGTACGAATCAGTATTGAATCTTTTACTTGCTATGAACACTTAGGGATTTAATTATTGATTGTTAGAATTGAATTATTAATTGGGATTGTTAAACGTGATACAGTTCTTAAAAATCCATCAAACCGATTAACTGTTTAAAATTTCTAACTTTGATCCGCACTACGTGTTGGTAAAATTAATCCATTAAGAATCTTGGAAATTCTCTATTTAGGGTTAGTTTTACATCAATATATATGAATGGTTATTGATGATTTGATATTTGGAAGTTTATATTCTTGATTAAACTATGATGGAAATTTTATTTTCTTGATTGATGAATTTTATTGTGATTGAAACTTGATGTTAATTTGTTAAGTTCCTAGAGATGTTTTACCTATCCATATTAGTAGTAGTAGTAATTGTTTCTTGGGTATACGTTCCTATCTGATACTCTCATAATAGTTTACTATATTGAATATGTAGATTGGTGTTGATGTGATGTTAAACGCGAATTATGAATATGAAAATTTTTGATTGATGAATTTTATGATGGGTGTGGATGTGACATTAAACGTGAATTATGAATATGAAAATAAGTGTGGATTGTTTACTATTTATTTATATTTTTAATGTGTTATCTTTGAGTTTTAGGGTATGCTTAATTAGTGACATTAAACTAGATAGTTCATGTGTTAACTTATCTTTTCAAAACATAGATCCTCTTGATCAGATACTTTATAGAGGATATATCGTTTTTTTTATTTTTCACACACACACACACACACACACACACACACACACACACACACACATATATATATAGCGTGCAATCCACTGAAGTTATTGTTTGAAACAACTGTCTAGGGTATATCAGGCTTTCATAGGGCATTTGCACGCGTTTGCACACTACAGTTGTTTGCAACTGAAGATTCCCCCCTATATATATATATATATATATATATATATATATATATATATAATATATATATATATATAATATATATATATATATATATATATAGGTAATGCTCCATTGAAAACGGATCCGTGAAAACGGGTGTGAAAACCACCTAGGCCGTTGTTGGGGAAGAGCGGCTTCAGGTTATTATAACCTAGGCCGCTGTTGGGAACAACGACCTAGGTGGTTTTCACACCCGTTTTCACGGATCCTTTTTCAATGGAGCACTACCCTATATATATATATATATATATGAGAACTCGTTCGGTGAAAACCACGTGCAAACTTGTTTTTGGGATATAAATTGAAAAATCCAAACCGTTCATTTTGATTTACACGACTAAATTAATCTACGGATGAGATATCAAGTCATTTGAGATTTGTTTGTCCATGCATTAAAGTGTTATAAATTGTATAACTGAATATCGTTGTTTTCTGACATGATGGATGGATAAATGAATTTCAAATTACTGGATTTTACATATTTAGACCAGTTTAGTTATTTTAAACAATGTGAACCGTTCGGATCATCTCCATGTGATGTGTATGTAAAAGTTCACACGAAGCTTATTGTGAGACTTGTTCTCACATGATCACTCCCCACGTATATATATATATATATATATATATATATATATATATATATATATATATATATATATATATGCACACACGATTTTTCCTAGTTAATCCCCGAATTTTTTTTCTTCTGATATACCGATTAATCATTAATCGCTCCTAGACCGATTAGTTCCAAAAACCGATTTTAACTGCTTAGTCTGTCATATCATTCAGCATGTGTAATGCAAAATCAATGGATCTGCATATGTTTTGTTCATCCATCATGTGGTCTCATTTGTTCTATTACAAAAAAGTTCGTTTTGCAATCACATAATGGATGAGAAAAAATATGCAAATCTAGTGATTTTGCATGATCTAGGTTTAATGACATGAAAGATAATTTTCAATGGCATGAATTGGATTGTATTTTTAAAAAAAGTTTCTTCCAAAAAATCGCCAATTAAGTGTATTACGATTCTTAGGTAGGGCGGCATCTTACCTCTAGGGCTGCAAACGAACCGAGCTACTCGGCTCGAGCTCGGTCAAAGCTCGGCTTGTCGAGCTCGAGCTCGAAAGCGAGCTCGATAACGTAAACGAGCCGAGCCCGAGCCTCATGGTACTCAAGTTGTTAGGCAAAAGCTTGCGAGTACTTGGCTCGAACTCGGTAAAAGCTCGGTCAAAGCCGGCTCGTGTCGAGCTCGAGCTTGAAAGTGAGCTCGAAAACGTAAACGAGCCGAGCTCGAGCCTCAAGATATTTGGCTCGTTTGCAGCTCTACTTACCTCCATTAATCCCTAGGGTGCCACACTACCTAAGAATCGTCCATACTCAGCCATATTTGGAAGAAATTAAAAATAAAAATATGCTGTTGAAATTGATCTTTCATATCATTCAACATAGGGTGATTCAAAATCAATGGATCGGGTGCCACTCCATCAATCCCTATATATATATATATATTTATATCTGTCTTGAATTTTCTTAATGCATAAAAGGACTTGTCTATTTTTAACATCGATTTGCCTTGCATTTTGTGGATAATTTCTTTCACTCAGTTATTATTCAGAATCTTTTCTTATTGCGTGCCAGGGCATGGATCTTTATTTCAAAAGACATGATGGACAAGCGGTCACTTGCGAAGAGTTCTATGCTGCTATGAGAGATGCAAATGATGCAGACTTCTCTAATTTCTTGTTATGGTATGATGCTATCTCAGCCTAATCTTTTATATAACTTCTTAATAGTGTACTTACTTTTGTTTCTGTTATTGTATGTATAGGTACTCTCAGGCAGGAACTCCTCGTGTTAAAGTTACATCATCCTACAACTCTGATGCTCAAACATTTTCTTTGAAGTTCAGGTATGATATTGATGTAATCAGGTACTTTATCCTTATGCACCTTTACTGTTATTATCTTTTGTTGTTCTTATTTCCTACATTGTAGGACAAACACTATTGTTGCATATATACATCTTCTTGATTGTGATTCTTAGTTTTAAGTTAAAAAGTTATCTTTGGAGAACTTGCCATCTGCTGATATGTGAATGTACATACTTCTAGTTGTTAGATATGGAAAAGTATCTAGAAATGAGGAATTCTTTGTGATTGAACCCTTAAA
This sequence comes from Hemerocallis citrina, assembly GCA_017893485.1. Taxonomy (NCBI): domain Eukaryota; kingdom Viridiplantae; phylum Streptophyta; class Magnoliopsida; order Asparagales; family Asphodelaceae; genus Hemerocallis; species Hemerocallis citrina. Next base: position 189,795,852 of record CM030358.1, on the reverse strand, counting down.
AGAAGTTAATTTTCTCGTGGTAATGATCTTCTTTACTCTGGTTGTGTGTACATTAGCTTCATGCAGTTAGCTATACAGTCTATACTTTAGCAAATGTAAGGGTATTTGGAAAATGACTAGATATTGAAAAACATTCAGCATTGGTAAAAAACCTCGTACATCTATTTTATCTTTGTTAACCAAAAAAATAGGGGCTCAGTTCTCATATGGGGCTGCCTAGAAATGGTAAATTAAGATGAGATTTATTAGAAGCTACTTCAAACAAAGCTTGAAAGTTTTATCTGAACTCAAGTAATGCACAAATTCTTTGATTAGTGATAACTTAATAATTTGTGCATTTGTGCATGACTTCCAAAATTGATGGACATACGCTGTCAACACGTGGTTGGTTCAGTAAAGTACTGGTTATAGTCCAAGTGGGAAAATGTAAGAATATGCTCGTAAAGTTGTGGACAGTAATAAACTTAATTAAGTCATAAGGAAATAATAGCAACAAATCAAGACTTGAATAAGGATGTGACTCGAGTCAAATAAATCTGTTAGCATACTGTGTAACATTTTCTACGTGGATCCTCAACTTATGGATTACCGTTTGTTATTAGAGGGCTTCATATAGAAGAAGAATTACATATTCAAGTCATTTAGAGTTGCTGGATTTTAAAAAAAAATCATATGATTCATTAAAAACATATTGTTGGCAATTGTTCATTTACTATGAATTTTCAGAATAAATTTTATTAATAAATATAAAAACCTAGAATTCTGATTCGGCCTTCGCTGACCTCCATTGACTATCGCTGGCGACATTATTGTGCTACTGGCCTAGGACCACCCTCACCGGGTCCAAATGGGGGTTGTGGGATCCAGGACCAACTCTTCTTTGTGACCAAGTTCAAACTAGAAGAAGAAGAGTAAAGAGAAAGAAATCGGCAAAGATGAGGCCTCAGATAGTTGCCGCCGTGCCCTTGGTGGGCCCATGTGCTGCCGTCGCCCTTGAGGTGCCGTCGTCGCTTCTTCACATTTCATTGCCAATATGGGTTAAAGAAACTCCAATCCACAATTGTTCTCCCACTTCCTTCCACCTGTCTTCTTGAATTGAGGCTTTCTAGCTTGAAATTTGATATTCTTGTCATTTTCACCAAATCGTTTGTGCACTTTCAGCAGCTGCACGCCTTCTTTGTTTCCCCATTCCTCCGTATTGACACTAATATTGATCGGGGTTCCTTAATCTATATTGGCACGCAGGAAATAGCATTAGTTGCATGTTTCTTTCTTTCCCTTTTCCTTTGTGCGACAAATAATTAAGGATTAGGGTTTCTTTAACCCATATTGGCGGCAATATGTGAAGAAACAATGGCAACATCTCGACGGGGCAGCAGCAGCATGTGGGCCCAAGATGGCCACGAATGCGGTCGTCTGGCGGCTCCCTTAGATGGCCTTATCTCCCCAATCTTGCATCCTAGGAAGCACGGATACTTCCAAATGGCCGACGTACCCGTATCGGGTGCCGATACTCCTTGGGTACTCCCAAGTGCGTACCCAAGGAGCATCCAATTTTTTTAAAGCATTTTTCGCAACTTTTAGACACAATTATCTTTAGATAAATGCATGAGGTCCTAGAGTAATTTCAAAAGTTTGTTGTTTACAATTATGCTCTAACACAACAAGTTTATCCGAAGATTTGATAGTTAGATTATCATTTCTTTTCTCCAAAATACTCAAATTATAATGTATTCTTATAGTTCTATGAAATTATTTAAATGTTTGCATTTTTAACAAGAAAAATATTTTTATGTCTATAAATATAATATGAATTATTTTATATTTAACGTACCCACCAACGCACCCGTATCCTACTTTTTTGTAAAATCACGTATCTCCGTACCTGTGTCGTGTCGTACCCGCACCCCGTACCCGTATCTATGCTTCATAGTTTGCATCTTCTCGCTTCTTATTTTTCATGTTTAGTTGTAAATAGGAGTTGGACGCCATATCCCCCCGTATGAACCGAGTGGTAGGTGGTTATTGGGCCGGCACACACGCATGTCATTGGCGACAGTCGATGGGTGCCAAATTGGACTTCATGGTTTCCCGAAAGTTCATAAAAAGTCAACCTTATTAATCGTATTTCTTTAATTAATCATATGATTACCAACAAAAAATTTCAACAATTATAAATAACTTAAACATGCAATTCTATGTTCTCTATGAACTGCTCTGATACCATATGTAATCTATAAATTAAAGATTGATATAGAAAATATTAGATCACATACCAGAAGTCATGATGATTGAAAGGCGATGTACACCATGATCCAACTACGTTCCAAGCTTGAAGAAAATTCCTTCTATATAATCGAGCTCCTTATTTTCTAGATCTGGCCGTAATTGGTGATTGGTGAGAGCACCCACATCCTCTTTATATAGAGTTCTACCATAAAAAGATCCTAACCCTAGTGGATATGGGCCGAACTTTCCTCATAAATGGTTGCCAACAAACTTGTCCACGTCCTTATTCGAGCCCTTACTTGTTACTATTATTTTCTTATGACTCAATTAAGTTGATTATAGTGCACAACATTATGCAAATGTTGTAAAAATCGGACCAGGCTAGCCAAATAAACCATGTCTGACCAAAACTAGTCCGGTTTCATATAGAACCACACTTCCCGTGAGAACTAGACTTAACTAGTTCAATTGCGAACTGACTGAATCACTTTCTGGTTCAAAAACCTCAATTCTTTTTTTAAAAAAAATATATGAGAAAGGTGGGAATGATACCTTTGGTTCAATGGAAACTCATTATACTTAATAACTAATAAGACAATATTGTTATTATGTTATACATGGTAAATAAACATATGACTAAGTACTGAATTAAAGGTAAGTCTTCCCTATACTAAACCCGATTCAATCGATGTTGAACTCGGTTATACCGCTAGAAAATGGACGACCATCTTTCCAGTTCGATGGTCAATATTTTACCACATTGCTTTACGTGCATATTCCTACATCTCCCTCTTGGACTATAATCAGTATCTTTAGTAACTGGAGTGATAGGTGCAATGTAGATAAATCCAAACAGGAGGTGAATCTCAAAGCAAAATCCCTCTTCCTCTTGCCGCTTCGATCCTTGGCCATCAAGATCTAGCTGACGACAACCATATCTCTCTTCCTCCCCCCTCTTCATTGGCCTCCAATGCTACCCCTGGTCAACCTCACCATCTACTCCCTTTCTCCCCCTTTAACTTTATATTTGCTGCTATTTCTCATCTCTACCAAGTTCCATTTTGCCAACACTGCTGTTTTGTCACTGGGGGCCTCTTGGTTATACCACCGTTGGTACGAACAATCATGTTCATCCCATACCAATCCCTTATGTTTGTCGGTGATCACGCTTTATCTCACTCGCTCTATCCTCCCACATCGTCGTTGTTAAGCCCTTTTCTCACTCTTTATTAGCTCCTTGGAGCATCGTTGAGGTTGGCGCAACAAGTTAGTCACTGTATAAGCTGCGTATGCAGACAACTTCCGCCTTCCAGCCGCCGCTAATTGACAATGATGGGATGAAGGAGAAACAAAGGATGAAAGGAAAAGGAGAAAGAAGAGGCACATGAAAATCTGTGCGTTGTTTCTAAGTGTGCGTTGGATTTTGGTGTTGCATTGCATATAGGAGAAATGTATTATCCCTGATGTTAAATAGTTTGGAGCACAGTTACCAGGTTCAGAGTAGTAGTTTTGGTTTGTGGTGAATGTAGGGGTTGAATGAGTTTGGGGCACTCATTTAATATATATATATATAAAGCAATGCTCCATTGCAAACCACTGAAGTCGTTGGAAGAACGGCTTCGTTTATTTTGAACCTAAGCCGTTGTTCCGAACAACTCCTTAGGTTGTATTCGGAACAATGGCCTAGGTTTATAACCTAAGCCGTTGTTTTGGAACAACGGCCTAGGTTTATAACCCAAGCTTTTGCCTCATCTCTTAGTGAAAAAGGAAAAAGTCTCAACCGAATTGCATCATCTGATACTTCATTGTGCTTGAAAGTGTCACAAATTTCTAGAAAGTTTGCAATGTGAACATTAGGATCCTTATGCGATAGTCCTCTAAATTGAACAGTCTGTTGAATTATTTGAATGATCGCCGGTTTAATTTCAAATTTGTCAGCTTCAATAGTAGATGTCTTTATACTTGATGTTGCTCCATTAAGTGAAGGCATAGCATAGTCTCTCAAAGCCTTGTTTTCTTCTCCATTAATCTCGTTTGCCATGGTGATGTACCGAATTGCATCATCTGATACTTTATTGTGCTTGAAAGTGTCAGAAATTTCTAGGAAGTTTGCAATGTGAACATTAGGATCCTCGTGCGATAGTTCCCTAAATTGAACAGTCTGTTGAATCATTTGAATGATTGCCGGTTTAATTTCAAATTTGTTAGCTTCAATAGTAGACCTCTTGATACTTGATGTTGCTCCATTAAGTGAAGGCATAGCATAGTCTCTCAAAGCCTTTTTTTCATCTCCATTAATCTCGTTTGTCATGGTGTACTTCTATGTCCTGAAATAGATCTATTAAAAAAAACTAAAATATTTTTTTAAAAAATAAAATAATAATACTAAAAAAAATAAAATTCCAAATTATTAACAATCTAGCAATTATCAATATCAATAAAAAAATAATTAGTCCCCGGCAACGGCGCCAAAAACTTGACGAGTTTATTTTGCAAGTGTACAAAATCGCAACAAGTAGTATAGTTTATGTTAAAAGAGTGTCGAACCCACAAGGACTAATTATTTCACCGAGTACCGAAATTCACTTGATTAACTACTATTTGGAAAATCGATATTTGATAAGGAAAGCAACTAAATTAGATTAATTTAAAGAACTAACTAAATAATTAAAAAAGAACGAGATCTAAAATTTTGTTGTTTATTATTTGCAAAAAAACTAGTTCTAGGACTGTTGATTTCACCTAATTAATCAAACACAATTCATAATTCATTGTCACAAGAAATTTTGCTTTTCCAAGTTGTAGATCAAAATCCCCTAATTATTCAATGTTTTCTCTCGAACAACAAAAATATCCCCAACTAACAGTTCGTCATATCTCTATACAAATTTAATCAATTGAAGACTCATTAAGTTCTATGGATTTCTTTATAGTCACATTAATCGCGGTAAATTATCTGTAATTTCGCTCATTCAATGGTGTTTAATTCTATAGTTCTAAATTACAAATTACCTTTAGGTCTCTCCATGATCCAATAAATCATACAAAAGTTGGCCAAACAATTGTAAGCATTAAGAATAAAAATTAAACAACCATGGAAAAATAGTTTAATAAAATAATTTGAAACTAGAATTGTGTTTTCAAACTTAGACTACGTTAAAGCCCTAGATTAATGAAGTTAGTTCATAATAAATTTGCAACTAACAGACATGTTCTTTAATTGCATAATAAAAATTAGAAGAGAAGAAGAAAAAACTCGATTTTGCTAAAGATCCAAGTCTCGGTTTTCGTGCTCCTTTCTCTCTCCACTGTCTCTCTTTTCCGATTTCCAGCCTCTTTTTCTTTCTTTTCTTTCTCCTTCCTGATCTCGCCGCCAACACAGATGCCCCCCCCCCCCCCCCCCCCCCCGCCCACTTCTTCATGCCGCCCAAAAACCCCCAACTTTCTATCTTTCCTCTCTGGCCTTAAATGGAAAAAATATAGGGTTTTAAAATAGGATTAGAAATATAGGGTTTTAAAATAGGATTAGAAATAGTTAGTTAGTTAATTAATTAAAAATTAAGTTTAATATTGCTCATTTGAATTATAAACTAATCATACCAACTAATCATTACCCAAACCCAAACACCATTTAATCCGGCGGCCATTTTTTTTTAATTTATTTTTTTTTTATTACAAAATTTCAATCCACCCCCTACTTAACCATAATAGTTTTGATTTGTTCTTCGAAGAGCCAATTTGTAAAAACGTGCATTTAAGTGCTTAAATTTTCAAAAATCTTCACATGCAATCAATTTAAATTTTGAAATCTTTATCCTTGCACTCTTCCTTGATTTCACCAAAAATGCTTTCATTTTGTACTTATCGTTCTCATTCCTACAAAAACAAAAATATAAATAATATTGAGTAGAAATAAGATAAATTCCAAAGCAATAGTCGAGAACTTGCAATCTTAATTCATTAGAGTAATAAAAATTATATAAAAATTCCACTCATCAGTGCCAGGGTGACGGTGAGGGTGGGGAGGCGATGAGGGTGCAGGGGTGGCGAGTACGGGGAACAGTGGGGAGACGACGAGCGGCGAGGGCAGCGCGGTGATGCGGCGCAGGGCTACGGAGTACTGGGGGGGCTATGGGGTGGCGGCGTGGTGGGGAGGCGCCGTGGGGGCGACGGAGCGGCAGGGAGAGAGTGTCGCTGTGCGAGAGAGAAGAAGAGGAACAGTGTGGGAGAGGAATAGACGGGGAGGTGTAAGGGAGAGGAATAGATGCAGAGGCTTTTGAGTATTTTAATTTGGGCTACACGTGCAGTGCACGTGTATATTTGTTGGATTTAGTTTGGACATGTATTGCACGGATGATGAGGACATCCATTCTATTTAATTTAGTATTTTATTTCAGTATCATATTTGTTTTTGGCAATTATAGCCATATGTAATTTTTTTTATGCATTAGAATATTTCTGAGATTTTAGAATATTTTGAGATTTGTATCAAGATTTGTTTTGAGCCTATATGTAGGCCTTGAGATTAATGAGAAAGTATGCCATTCTTGATTAAAAATTATTGTGTTGAGTTTTGCTCTTCATTTCTCTTTTTGTGTGATACAATTGAGATCTAATTATTAGGGTTTGTGATAAATCCTAATAAACTTTTAAAGATTGTGATGAACTATAAAACTACCTCCAAATCCCCAAATCCAATACAAATTCCTAACCCTAATTTTCCAAATTAAAAATCAAACCCTAATTCCCCAAATATAATTAAACCCAAACCCTAATCCCTCTTCATCTTCTTCCTCTCCCTCCATCGATTTCCGAAACCCTCCCAACTCGTCGTTGCCCCTGTCGTCTGCCACCCACACCACCACCATCCCCCTCATCCTCTTCCATTGTCGTTGCCTGCCACCCGCACCATCACCATCCCCCTTCCATCGTCGTCGCCTGCCACCCGCACCACCATCATCCCCCTCATCCTCTTCCGTCTTTGCTGCCTTTTCTCCACCACCCGACCAACTCCCCGACTGCCTCATCGACCTTCTCGTCCCTTCCTGTTTCTGATCGCCAGCCACAACCAAAATTCCCAAATCCCGACGACCTTATTCCTGTTTCCGTTGACGCCGCCGTCGACCCTCCTCGCCGCGTCAGACCCCCGTCGCCGCCCTCAGCCAGTGACGCCGCCGCCGTCGCCCTTGCTGTTGCCATTGCTGACTTTGTTGCTGCTGTCTCTCTTACTGTTGTTGCTGATTGCTGTGTTCTGCGTTACTGCCAACCCGAGATCTAACGCTGGTTTCTTCGAACCTCGGTATACTCATTTCATTTTTCAAATATTTGTGTTATACTGCTTTATCATCTCTATTATATTATTTAATTTAACTGTCGACCACAAATATCGAGAGTGAGTGTTCTGCTTGCCTAATTAGAGTACGAATCAATATTGAATCTTTTACTTGCTAAGAATGCTTAGGAATTTAATTATTGATTGTTAAAACTGAATTATTAATTGAGCTTGTTAAACTTAATTCAATTCTTGAAAATCCATCAAACCGATTAATTGTTTAAAATTCTAATTTTGATTCGCACTACATGTTGGTAAAATTAATCCTTTTTAAGATTCTTGGAAATTCTCTCTTTAGGATTACGTTTTATATCAATGGGTTTATTTGGTTACAAGGGTAGAGTTTGTTTGGTTACAAACCCTAACTCTTCCATTATATATATATATATATATATATAGAGAGAGAGAGAGAGAGAGAGAGAGAGAGAGAGAGAGAGAGAGCAATGCTCCATTGCAAACGGGTTCCGTGCAAACGGGTATGCAAACCACTGAAGTCGTTGTTCCCAACAACGACTTAGGTTATAAGCCTAAGCCGTTGTTGGAGTCCAACAACAGCTTAGGCTTATAACCTAGGCCGTTGTTGGGAACAACGGCTTAGGTTATATTAAGCCTGAAGCCATTGTTTCCAACAACGGCTTCGGTGGTTTGCAATGGAGCATTGTTCATATATATATATATATATATATATATATATATATATATATATATATATATATATCTCCCCATTTTTACTTATTTCGTGTATCTTTGTTTGACATTTTTACATCATGGAAACAGGGATGCATGTTCACAGAAGGGACATTATTTCTGAAACATTCTTGTAGCTCGTATTTTAGTGGTTGATATTTAATCTGAAACAACACCATAATAATGGTAGTGTTATTGTCATTGCCTTGACGAACTACCTCCACAATGTAATGTGCAACAAGGGGGCAAATCGCCCATATAATACCCCGTTTACCTAATTCTTTGCACTCTTTGTTTCTTACATTTTTTAACAAAATATGTATCATTGAGGGTTAATCATTCTGTTTGGTGTTGTCAGTCAAGAAGTACCTGCAACACCTGGCCAACCTGTGAAGGAACCAATGTTTTTACCAGTTGCTGTCGGGCTTCTTGATTCAAGTGGAAAAGACATTCTCCTCACCTCAATTTATCATGATGGAGTGCTTCAGTCCCATGGCCCACAAAAGTCAATAGTTCTCAGAGTCACAAAGGTAAAGGATCTTCTACTTGGTGAATGAAAACGATATTTCATTTGGCAATGCTTTGTAAATTTCTAAAAAACCAGGGAAAAATAAGTGCTAATCTATTTGAACCAATAAAATCTAATTAGTTTTTTTTTCCTTTCTTTTTTGAAATTAAGCTTTCAATGTTGTGTTTTCTATTTGCTTTTGTGCGTAATGTGTATCATATATAATTACGAAACTTTCGTTTGAGTGAGAAATCAAATGCCATGCTTTAGGTTGATTTCTGGGTAGAGTTGCTTTGGTTTATATGAAGTTGTGACTGAAGGGTTGAGATTAAGATATAGTTGATTTGGTTTATTTAAGTATTAATTGAAGCGGATTTGAGATCCACCTGAGAATGGCATCTTCCTTAGATTCTTGATTTTCAATTTTCAATTGCTTGGAATAAGAAATCTTTTACCAGATAGAAGCACATGCTGAGACTTGGTTGTTTGGTTTATTGTCTTGTATCGTTAGTTATACTCTTTGTTAACTTCTTTAAATATGATTTGTTTTAAATTTGAAAATTTTTATTATGAAAATGTTGTTGCCGCTTTTTGCTGCTGAAGTCCATAATATGGAAGCCTACCTTGCTTTAGGCTTGGTATATGTTTATTATCTCTTCTAAGTGGGGTTGTTTTATCTCGTCTTGGATGTTACATAACCTTGGGCCATAACTTATCTGTGACAGCTTTCCTTGCAAAGGAAGGAATTGTTTTTCATGTAGAGTACTATGATTTTATTTTTAGTTTCATTTTTAGGTTTTGTCTTCTTCTTTTACGTTGTTTTTTTTGTTACTGCATTTTCTGCTCAAAGATGACCATTATAATTAGTGCTCAGATTTTTTCAGCCTTAGCCTGTCCTTGTATTAAAACCAGTCTGAGCTTTTTCTTTTTTTTTCCATTTCTCTTTTTTTTTTACAGAAAGAAGAAGAGTTTGTGTTTGCTGATATACCAGAGCGACCGATTCCATCTTTATTGCGGGCTTATAGTGCTCCAGTTCGTCTTGAATCGGATCTCACCGATAGTGACCTATTTTTCTTACTCGCACATGATTCTGATGAATTCAATCGGTATGTTATTAAGAACTGAGCTATCTTTTAATATTGTCTAATGATCATAGTTTTCCATTTATTTAGGCATTAACTTTTTTTGTTTCTATTTCAGATGGGAAGCAGGCCAGATTCTGGCGAGGAAACTGATGCTGAATCTTGTAGCTGATTTTCAACAGAACAAACCATTGAGTCTCAATCCTAAGTTTGTTGATGGAATTAGGAGCATATTAACTGATTCAAGCTTAGATAAAGTATGCACTATGTTTATTCTAACTTTCCTCGTTTCTTTGAAATACAATATTTGCACAGTTTAACTGTGTCCATCTTTTAGGAATTTATTGCACAGGCAATTACTTTGCCTGGGGTAGGGGAGATTATGGACATGATGGAAGTTGCGGATCCTGATGCTGTTCATGCTGTCCGGTGTTTTATTAAGAAGCAGCTTGCACTTGAACTGAAAGAACAGTTACTCTCTACTGTGAGTTTTCTGTTTATTCTTCATCTTAATGTTAACGTCAGCACTTACTACCATTTTTAAAAATGTATGCTAATATGTCACTTTTTATAGGTCGTGCTCTTGATATTGAAAATAAAATTACCTTTGTGATTGAAGCCTGCAATAACGAATTAACTTGTCTGTTATTATGCATAAGCTATATATTAATGAACAGAAAACATTTGTGTCATATAATCTTATTACAGAATAACATCTCAACCTGACATACATTACTGTTTATTTTCTTTTGTCAGAATCGGCTTTAAAACCTTGCTCACAAATCACAATGATGATGTATTATATCTACGAATCTCTTGGTCTCAAGTGATATTTATTATAATTATTTGTGAGTGCTGTGCACTTGGCATGTAGTCTTCCTATGGAAAGTTGATACTGAGGCTTCTTATTTGCAATATTAGGTGTTTTAAAATTGATGGTGCAGGGCCTGGAAACTGATTAGTCCAAGTATATTGTCATTTATTGTTTTTAATTTAACCCTTCCGCCAACTTTTCAAAATCTTTAGATTTTTGGTATTACTAAATTTATCATCAAGATAAACTACCATTTTGCTGATTGGAATACATTAATTTCTGAGATGCTAAACAGGTAAAATTTTTGGTCGTTGGCTTTTTACTATATTTTTTTACTAATTTCATATTAATCAAACTACCATTCTCTTTGTTGCTGTTGACTGATGTCATACATTTATTTTGATCTGGAGTTAAACCTGCACCGTTATTTTCAGGTTATAAGCAACAGAAGTTCAGAGCCTTATGTTTTCAATCATCACAGTATGGCTCAGCGTGCTTTAAAGAACACAGCACTGAGTAATACTCTTCAGCATCATAAGCTTCAAGTTTTCTTCTGATTAATTTCTCTAGTAAAAGTTCGAATACATATTCACTTATTTTTTTCCATCCTTCAGTCTACCTTGCCATTTTGGACGATCCAGAGTTTATGAATCTTGCATTAGATGAGTACAATTCTGCCACAAACATGACAGCAATTTGCTGCTCTAACTGCCATTGCACAGAATCCAGGTCAAGCCCGTGATGATGTTCTCACCGATTTCTATATGAAGTGGTCTCACGACTTATTGGTAAGAAAGTTCTCTTCCTAACTACTATATTTTTTTATTTGTCCATCTTTTGTTGAGAAAAAGCAAAATTAAGTTGATGCCTATTCTTTCTTTGTTCATAATTATGTTCTTACACCTTTTATGTTTTTGGATATCAGGTTGTGAACAAATGGTTTGCTCTTCATGCAATGTCAGATATTCCTGGGAATGTTGCTAATGTCCAGAACTTGTTGAGCCATCCTGCCTTTGACATGCGCAACCCCAATAAGGTCAGTCATATGTATAGGAGTGCAAACATGGGCAGAGGAAGTACACGTGAAGTTCAGCACATGCCTAACATCAAGTTTGGAAATCTCAGTAGTTTCTTATCTTATTTTAAAGTGTACCTAAGCTAAAAATAATGTTGGTGCCTTTCAACTCTTGAATAAGTAATATTCCCTCTCCACAGAGTTTATTTTCTCCTCTTAAATAATCTGGGACAATGTCTATTGGAAAATAAAAAAAAGGACTACCATCTATGAGAGAAGACATATATATAGTCTCGAGGTAGAAATTAGTTATCTTCAGTAGTATGTATTAGGATCAAGTAGACACTTTGACCATCTGAATATTGATGGTATTGATACAAATTTCATCACATTGATGAACGACTGGACAATATTTACTGAACCAGAAAAGAAAATATCTAAAAGGATATGGATTTACTAGTTATGTCATATTGCCTTTGTCTATGATAGATCCATTTATTTGAGATGCTAAATCTAAGGTATAAAAATATCTTTTAAAATACAACAGAAAAAAAAGGAAAAAAAAAAGAAAAAAATGGGAAGATTAAGATGTTTGCACTTTATATCTTTCGTTCTATACGATATGATTCATGTTATGCTTTTCAAACATATTTTGTTTACTAGTGACCTTTGAAATACATTGTACTAGATTTAGTGCCCAAGCTGAATTAAATTCCTGGCTCCGCCCCTGAGTGCAAATGGAGTGATAGAGAAATTCCGTATCTGTATATGTTTTCTTCGTATGGGTACAGATATAGATACCCATATTGCTCACTCAGTAACCATATTTGATGGAAGCATTCCAATTGGGATTGAATATGTTTATTGGTTTGATATTACTGAATTATAGTGATTGTTCTTTTTGATTCGAAAACTGTATTGGTTAGGTAAAGTTATTTCAATTATATTCCATGTATTTTTAACAGAAAATATGAATTGCATATGAAGATACACTAATTATTGATTATATTGTTTCGAAATATTTTTCTAGATAGACTTTTATGTCTGACTTCTAATTTGTAATATTCGTCTTCCCAAACATGTATTCAAAAAAATCTTATATCTGTATTTACATGGATTGGATAAGGGATATTAATTTAATCATAATGTGTATGAAATTGAGAATCTTTCTTTCAGCCGTTTCCATCTTTGATTCCTCACCTGTTAATTTGCATTGTAAGATGAATTGAAATTTCTTGATCAACTTTTTTTTTGTTATTCCTCTACCTGTTAATTTGCATTGTAAGACGAATTAAATTTTCTTGATCAACTTTGTTTTGTTTTGTTTTGTTTTTGTTTCCATAGACCCCAGCCGACAAAATATACTAATCAGAATGTTTTTTTTGTGTATGTGATACCTTACAAAACCCCTCACTTATAATTTATTTTCAGGTTTACTCTCTTATTGGTGGATTTTGTGGGTCTCCTGTGAACTTCCATGCGAAGGATGGTTCGGGCTACAAATTTCTCTGTGAAGTTGTCTTGCAACTCGATAAAATAAACCCTCAGGTGCATTTCAATTTTCTGAAAGTGAAGCCTATATTTGATATTTGATTCTTGTAAATTAAAACACGGTTACATCTTAAATTTTTTGTATTAGGTGGCATCTCACATGGTCTCAGCATTTTCGCGGTGGAGGCGTTATGATGAAGGCAGACAAGTTCTTGCTAAGGTAATTCAGTTATTCCATCTCTTAATAGCAAATGTGAGATATTTGAGAACTAATCTCCTGGATGTGAGTATCATATACACTTACTGCTCGTGAAGCCAACCTCCTAATGCAATGTGCCTGTTTTCTTTTTTCTCGATCATTTTCGGGTGTTGTCGAACATTTTTAAAAAAAATCTACGTAAAGAGTGATGACCAATTTGCCAATTTCCTATTATTCTTCAAATTTGTAAAAGAGATGTGCAGCTCCCAATCTTCGTCATTGCCAATACAACCCTGACCAGCCTTACGTAAATTATTACAGTGGACTTGCTAGTCAAATATTTCTATACATTTGCACAGTAACTTGTACTTTATACAATTTCTCTATACTCCTAATAGGATTGAACTAGTGATTCCTAACCCTACATCCTTATACCATTACCTCCATGGAATGCATGGTCAACATCCTCCGTGGCTTGCTGGAAACATCGTGTTCAATGAGTTTTTGAGCATCTCATTGATTGTTGGATTTGATATTGAGTCGCTTGATACCTAATTTAGCTTTCAAATAGAAGTTGTGAATATCAATATGCATTATATTTTATACTTACCATTTCACAGAAATCACCAAAATATCATGATAATTGATCATTTTTTTTAAAACTTGGAATCGTCATACAATCTACGCTCCATACTTGATATATAGGTCTGGCATAAGGTTACTAGGAATGTTGATTCTTTGGTACATGGAACAAAATTGCAAACGTTGATTGTTACTTGTCCTAAAATGTGGTACGTGGGGAGGGGTTTTTGGGGGGGGGGGGGGGGGATTGCTTCAGATCACATAGTCGGAATGAAATATTGAGTAATTTTTATAGGATTGGAAAGAGTTTTGCACATGGATTATAATATAATATAAATAGATAGCTATAGTATGTTAGGGGTAAAGTCATTGAAATCCCCTAAAGTTTGGGTCCAAAATTAGGAAACCCCATGCCGTTAAATGTTACTCACTTAGCACCTTGTCGTTATTTCTCTCATTTGTGACATTAAATCTGAATTGTGTAATTAACTAATTACACCCTCCCGTATGTAACATATTTCCACCCCTTAATAAGGGAGGGATGGTTAGGTAATTGCAGTCCAAATTATCGCCAGAAATAAGAGAGAACGATGGGGTGCTTAAGTGAGTGGATTTTTTTTTGTTTGTTTGTATTTTTTGTTTGTTTGTTTGTTTGTTTGTTTGTTTTTTTTTTTTTTTTTTTGGGGGGGGGGGGGGGGGGGGGGGGGGGGGGGGGATGTTATATGAAACGAGATTAACGTTCCTTTTGTGAATAATTTATCAACTTTTATTATGTGTAATGAATTTCATTATGGTGATTTAATACTAATTAAACAATTAAGACAAATGCAACATGTACATATGATTGCTCTAAATGCATTGTTAAAGATTTGTGATGTTCATTTTATAGTTCCAATTTGCTAATGTACCGCGGTTTGGAACGTCCATTCCAGTTCGTGGATAGTGGGGGGTTTGGTGTTTTTTGGTACACTGTAGCATTTATGTCTTTTATAGTTTTACATCTTAAAAGTATCAATCGTGATTCTAGGACTCATTTTAAAAAAATGATCCTGATTTTATCTCCCAGTAAACCGTCTGAGTACGTCTTCTGGGAAAAAAAAAAGAAAGAATGAAGACTACACAGTTGAAAAACAATTCAAATTTAAACTAGGTTTGACTAGTACTAGAAAATAGATCTAAATTTTGTAGCTTGCATGCAATGAATTTGAAGACAATCCATAATAATAAATAACAATTGATAAGAGAGTATAAATACTGTGCATCAAAAGTAGGTACGACCATACTAGTATAGCCGGCCAGGATTTTGAGGTATTATTCACTCAAGAATAAAATGGTCCTTATGGAAGGAAAGCATTCTTCTCAATCCAGTGGTTGGCAGAGAAGTGCACTGGTATGATGCCCGTGTGGCGTTGGCACATGGAAAATCCAAAATGCACTGGCATTGTGTGCATTGTGCATCTGCCAGATATAAAATCCAAAAGTATTGTCATTGTGTCAGATATATATATATCTGATGCATGATAGAAACAAGTCAATGACACATTTGTAAATAAAATTGCTTGTGCTTCATAGATGGTAGATCTATGGAATTATATTTATTTGTTGAATTGATTCTACTGTTAATCATCCCTATTTATTTTTCGTGTTTACAGACACAGTTGGAGAGAATAATGTCTGCCAGTGGTTTGTCTGAGAACGTATACGAGATTGCATCCAAAAGCTTGGCCGCTTAGTCCTCAAGTTTACTCATTCAAAGTAGCAGCAGATGGATAAAAATTCCGGCATCCAGCCAACTATGTTGCTGGAAAGGGGGGAAAACAATAATAAAAAGAACAATAAATGGGGTTTGTTACTTTGGATTTGGTTGATTAGTCCCTTAAACTGTTATCCTCTATGGATATGTGAACTTGGTGAGGTTTATGCATTTATTGGCGTATGTTTGAGTTAAAACATGTAGTGCTGCGGAATCTTTAAACATGTTTGACAATGTCTTGGTCGAATTGGAGTGTCAAGAACTAGCATTCTGTTCGCTTTTTGGATGCAATATTTTTGGCCTTTTGATTTGCATTTGGGGGGTTTGTGTTTACTCAAATAGTGAAATGTCTTTCGTAATTTTGATGGAAGTTTTGCTCAAGTTGGTGTTTTAATGCAAGCATTTATTTTCTTTGAGGAAACCTGAAATTTTTAATATTCAAGATAAGAAGCCGTTAGAAGATTTCAGAGAGGAAGAGAGATTTTGAAATTAATCAAAAGTCAGAGTCAAGCCCTCAACCACCCTTTGAGTACAGAAATTTGCAACGGTTTGTCTTGGTAGGCAAGGATAGAAATGTATAGGGTTTCTCTCTGACTTGTCTCCATGATGATTGGGATGATATCCATCTATATTTTTTGTTTGTTTGTTTGACATTCTTTTTTTAGAGCATCTTTGGCTAAGCTCAGGGCTGACCATCAGAGAGAGGTGTTAGGAATTATGAGGATCTTGTTGAGTCTTTGACACAATTAACACAAACCACTGAGCAAAATTAGATTGCACCAATCACACAAGAATTGTTCCAGTTGGGCCATCCCCCTTAATTCGGGGAGGAAGAACCGAGATATTATTCCAACCAAAGAAAATACAAGAATATTACAATTTTCAACCCTTTCTCAAGCCTAACTAGAACTTGATGCTGCTTACAATGGAGAAACTTTCTCACCCTCTTTGATGAAGTACTATTTTCTTCTATTCGGCACTCAATAGAATTATATGGATCTATGAGCCATTACAATTATTTATATAGATCTAGAGATAAACCTTAAGTTAATATCTTGTTCCAATAGCCATTAGATATTATATAAAAGATAACCCTACGATAAGAGCCACACGATATAACTTGAAGAGCAAGTTGGGCTTCTTACGAATCTGCCAGACCCAAGCCCGAAACTCGCCAGTGCTGCGAACGGTCGACCGCACCAACAAGTCGGTCGACTGTCCCCCTCTCTGGAAGACTGCGTACAATCCGTCTTCAATCGTCTTAATCCCTCCATTGTCTTATCGTCTTTTTATCCAACATCGTATGCAAGACATAAACCCAACAAGAGAAGGGGGGGGGGGGGGGGGGGGGGGGGGGGGTAAATTATTATTTTTGGGCCCCCTAATTACAATATATTTTTTACGTGAAAACACGTGCTTATATTTAGAAGGGGAATACAAATTTGGAGTTCCTAAAATTGCAAAAAATCTGGGGGGCTGAGGTGAACGTCTTACTTGTCTCAAGGTGGGGGCCGGCCGTGTCTAAGCTCTGACATGTGGATTGGAATTCAATGTAATTTTCTGATGGCGAATGTACCATCCTTTCTTCTAGACTAATTTTTGACTTTAAAGAATTTTTCATGCAGACTGCTTCAAAAGTTTTGGCGAAATTTTATGGAGCCTCGTTTTGCATACCCCATTTTTAACAGAAAAAGATTCCGCCAAGTGATCATTTTGGACAAATGCCTGGCCTCAATATCCGAATTCTATCGAATATCATGATCATGAATTTCAATGATGCCCTTCGAAGCACACTCGAATCCTTTTTAGGTAGACACAGATGTTGAAGGTTTGCGACTAATTGGAATTCTAGTTGGCTAGTTAAACCATTCTCTATAGCTTATATTGGCAAGTTATGCTCTGACATGACCGTAGTAACTTCTACAGATGATCAGTATTGTTTGTTGTTCTTTTTTCTTTTTCTAAAATCCCAATTCAAAATTTCTATTTCTAAAAACCAAATATAGATAATTTTGAGTCTCGCAATTACATATCTATACTAGGTTTGTCTGTTGACACGTGCCTACGGCACGTCTTCAGAACGGTGCACCGTGTTTGATCATATAATATAGTTTTAGAGGTCCAGCAAATTAATTGAAGTAGCAAACATATTATATGAAAAACTTTTGGGGTCCAGCAAAAAACATATTATATGATTTTTTTTGATTTTTTTGAATTATTTTTAAAGTTTTAAAGTTTTTAATTTTTTTTAAAAATTTTAAAATTTTTATTTTTTAAATTTTTGAATAGAAGAGGGAGGGAGAAAAAAAAGAGAAAAAAAATATAAAAGTTGTTTTGGGTAGGAGATTTGAATTTGAATTTTGGAGGGAAACTTTTGGGGGGAAAAATATGTTTTGTGAGGTTAGATCTGAGACTTTAATTTTTTAGGGGATTGAAGGAGAGCCATTTGATAGCTTTCTTTGTATTTTATTATATAGATAATAAAATACAAAGAAAGCTATCAAGTGGCTCACAATCAATCCCCCCTAAAATCAAAGGCCTAGATCAAATCTCGCAAAACATATTTTCCCTTCAAAATTTCAAACCCTAAAACCAAATTTTTTCCCCCAAAACTAAAAAACTTATTACTTTATTACTATCTCTCTCTTCTCTCTTCACTTTTTCATATTTCTCTCTTTCTCTCTTTCCCTATCTCTCTCCCATTCTTTCTATATTTACTTAGAAATTTAGATTTTTAAATTTTTAATGTTTTCGGACATGTTATATTGAAAATAGTAAATATCTCTTAAACTCCACACTTAAAGTTCTAAGAAGTTAGATTTTATACCCCATTTATAATTATTTTTCAACATATACTAATGGAAACATGAACTTTTATTTACAACTAATTATTGTCATACTATTCAAACTTGGGCTACATAATTGTTGTTTTACTGTTTACAGGCTTTTCGTATTTTGTATCGTTCCGAAGACGTGCCGTAGGCACGTGCCCACGGGCAAATCTAGTCTATGTAATAAAACACAAAGAAAGATATCAAGTGGCTCACCTTCAATCTCCCCAAAATTAAAGGCCCAGATCTAACATCATAAAACAATCCTCCCCCCCAAAAAAAGTTTCAAACCCCAAAACCAAAATTTCCCCCCAAAACTAAAAAACTCATTACTTTATTACTATCTCTCTTCTCTCTTCATTTTTTTTCATATTTATCTCTCTCTCTTCCTATCTCTCTCCCATTCTTTCTTTATTTAATTAGAAATTTAGATTTTAAGAATTCAGGTTTGTAAATTTTCAGAATTTTTATGTTTTTTTATTGCACATGTTATATTGAAAATAGCAAATATCTCTTCAACAGTTAAATTACATTATTTTCCACACTTATAGTTCTAAGAAGTTAGATTTTACACCCCCATTTATAATTATTTTTCAACATACACTAATGGAAACATGGACTTTTATTTACAACTAATTATTGCCATACTATTCAAACTTGAGCTACATAATTGTTGTTTTACTGTTTACAGGAATTTTCGTGTTTTGTATCGTTCCGAAGACGTGCCGTAGTGCCCACTGGCAAATCTAGTCTATATAATAAAACACAAAAAAAGCTATCAAGTGGAGCTCTCCTTCAATCCCCAAAAAACAAAGTGCCAGATCTAACCTCACAAACCACCCCCCCCCCCCCCCCCCCCCCCCCCCCCCCCCCCCCCCCCCCCCCCCGCCCCCCCCCCCCAAAAAAAAAAAAAAAAAAAAAAAAAAAAAACTTCCCTCTAAAACTCAAATTCAAATTTCCCCACCCAAAATAACTCCTTTATTTATTTAATTTTTTCTCTCTCTCTCTCTCTCTTTCTCCTATTCAAAAAATTAAGAAAATAAAAATTTTAAAAATTTAAAAAAAATTTATAAAGTTAAAAAATTTAAAAAATTAAATATTTAAAAACTAAAAAATTAAAAATTTAAAAACTTTGAAAATAATTCAAAAAAATCAAAAACTTATAAAAACTTATTTTAAAAATTATAAAAATGTTACAAAAATTAATTTAAAATTTCTAAAATTTTTTAAATTTTTTTAAAAAAATAATTTAAGAAAAGTTAAAAATTTAAAAAGAAATTAAAACTTTAAAAGCTTTAAAACTAATTCAAAAAAATCAAAAAACTTATAAAAAGTTATAAAAATTTTTAAAAAATAATTTGAAAAAAATTATTTTTTAAAAAAAATATTAGAATTTTAAAAAGTTTTAAAATTTTAAAATTAAAAAAATTTTGAAAAATTTTAAAATTTTTAAAAATTTAAAAAAATTTTAAAAAAAATAAAATAAAAAAAATAAAAAAAATTTAAAAATTAAAATTTTGAAATTTTGAAAAATTTGAAATATTGAAAATCTCAAAGCAAATCCAAATCCAATGTCGAACCCCAATCAAGAGGTCGTCGCCGATATCTGATCCGCTGCTGATTCCGTATCGGTGACTCCCCTCCATAAAATCTAGCACGAATATCAAGCTATTCCGTGTCGGCGACTCCCCTTCACCGAATCGAGAGCCTCTATATGCGATGCGACGACTCTAATTTTATCTCATTAACCATTCTAATTTTAATTTTGTGTGTGTAGGGGATTACTCAGTTTTTTACTAACTCGAATTTTGTGTGTGCATGGGATCTAAGTTCAGAGAGGCATGATTGTTTTATTTTTGGGTTTAAAAAATTTTAATTTGGTGATTTATTTGAAGAGTTTTTTATTGGTTTTGATTTAAGGTGTACGCAAGTGAGAGATGGATTATTTGGTGGCATCAATTTGGGCTTCCAAACCATAGCAGGACAGGTAAGCTGACCAGCAACCTAAAATAACTTGGCAAATATGCAACATTAATTTCTTTACTACAAGAGAAAATACTATCGTGAAATGTTCCCTTCACTGGTAATTAGAAACCATGGATAACATAACATATAAGAACTTTTAGTATATGTTTGGATATATAGGATTGTGATGACTGGAGTTTACCAGTGAAGGGTGCAAACTCTCCACTCAAGAAAGACAGCTAAAGTAAATTTGTTATTTATCCATTTTGTTTTTTTTTAATAAAGGTGCAATGGAGAGACAAAGTGGAGATAAAAGAAATGATTAGCTTGGTTTAGAGTTTTGAGAACTTCATGTATTTCATTTTGGTTGAAATAATAATAAGAGGTATTTCAATTCCAAACTGAGTCTCAGACAAACAAATGTTTAGATTATTGGTATTATAGATACCTTCATACCTGCACTTGTGTTACCATTGTATTTAGACATGCTTACAGTCGTTATGGGATTAGAGTAAGCTCTATAAAACCTATATGATAATGTCCTTGCATAACTATTACAAGCATCTAAAAGTGATGCTGAAGTTAAAAAAAACTTTATGCAGTGTTTCTAACAAACTATATGCATTCCAGGTAAGTTCAAGCTAATGATCAAGAAGACGATGGTTGAGCTTAAAGGTAGATATACTGCTTCCTCATATAATATGTTTGCTACTTCAATTAATTTTCTGGACCTCCAAAACTATTTTATACAATCAAACCAGGTGCACTATTTCGAAGACGTGTCGTAGGCACGTGTCAACGGGCAAACCTAGTATTTAATAAAAAAGGAAGAATATACAAATAAAAAAATATATCTTATAGAATAATATTGTGTATAATACGGATAATCCTATTCATTGATGTTAACTAATTCACAAATATAGAATCAAAATTCTTTCATGCATTCTTCATGATAATATTCGACAACCAAATTTTGTGCTATCTATATGTAAAATATCATTAAAAAATATATATCAAAATATAAAAATATATATAAGAAAATAAGACCAAATATTTTACAAAATCTATCCCGGCGTTTGACACGTGAACGTCGGGATAGATATTTAAATTTTTTTATTATATAAAAATGCTATCCCAACGTATATAACGTCCACGCCATTATAGCTATTTAATTGATTTTTTTTAAAAATTAAATTAGCGCACATGCAATAGAGAAGGGCTGTCGCGACGTTTATATTTAAAACGCCGCTACTGTTTGCGCCTATTGCGGCATTTTTGTCAAAAGCCGTTATAGAGGGTGTGTTTTTAAAAAATAAAATTCTTCTGCATCTATCGCGGTGTTTCATCGGGATAGGAATGCCGCTACAGGCCTTGCGGTTTGTAGTGATTGGATGAATATATACATTTTCCCTGTAAACTCCTCCTGGAACTCCTAGAACTTTGCAGTAGTGTACCTTTTCGAAACTGTTCCTCCATCTTATAATGAGTAATACATGGCACCCTTGAATTAAAAAACTTAAAATCTGCATATTTTTCTTTCTCAGCTTTGTCTTTCAAGGCATTTTTATATTGATCAACAAAATTCTTTAAGGTAGTACGAATATTGACATACCTATCAAAGAACGCATTCATACTTTCACTTCATTGGGTAGTAGACATTCCCGCCCAAAAACTAGTTCTTACAAAAACAGGAACCTAACGATGTCTGGAATCATACAACTCACGTAACCAATCATTTTATTAAGCTTATGCTGCTTAATCATTTGAAACCAATTTGCCTCAAATTCAATTGGACTTAAGGAATCGTACACTGCATTTTGGAGGGGACTCTTTATCGATTCATAATTGTTGTATCCTTTTAACTTCTCCAGGAGTTTCTTCATAATATGCCATAAGCACCATCTATGACGAGTATTTGGAAAAACTATTTCACTGACATTTTTCATTCTTTTATCTTGATCAGTAATTATACCTTCAGGAGCACGTTCCAACATACACATGAGCCAGGTTCTAAACAACCACACAAACGTCTTTGTATCTTCACCTGAAATTAGTCCACATCCAAGAAGAATAGATTGCCCTTGGTGGTTGACACCAATAAATGGAGCAAAGGGCATTTTATATTTATTTGTCAGATACGTTGTATCAAATGTAATGACATCCCCAAATTCTTTGTATGCCTCTCTACATCGACCATCTGCCCAAAAAATATTTCGTAGACGACCTTCATCATCCATATCCATACTGTAAAAGAGATTTGAATTTTATCCTTGCATCTTTATGAAATAGTTTTGAACTGCAATAGCATCACCTTCCTCGAGCTTCAACCGTCTTACTTTCTCAATATAATTTCTGCAATCTTTTTCCAGAAAAGTCACATTATCATATCCACCTGCTTCAACTACAAGAGAATTCATTCTGATTCCAGCTTTATCATTAAGTTCAAGCTTTCTTCTCTCACACAGCTTTTGTACCCTATTGAATTGAAAGTAACAAGTGTGACTTGGGCTGGCAAGTGGATGATTGTGATGTGGCACATTGTGGCTCACTGGCCACTTCTTATTTATACACAACACAATATTCATTTTTGCCTCACAATTAGTCTTCTGTACGGATGTGGCTCCAAAGTATTTTGAGAAATACTTTTGGGAAAACCATATCGATGACATGCAAATGTGACAAAACACATCTCACCACCCACATTCTTTCTAGATGTTTTTATGCTTATTCAAATCCCATATGATTATCATATGTTACATAATATTCAAACGTCTCCTCATTTGAATTGAATCCCATATTAAGTTTAGGTTCCTCAACCATTTCCTTTCTCTTTTTCTCTACACTCTCTATTTTATTGTGACCATGCTCACTTGAATTGAATTGAAGGTGAAACATTAGGGGGGTTCTCCATGCCTGTTAAATATCAAGGATATCATATTTTAGTAAAATAAAAGTTGAGACTATATGATTCAATAATCTCAACAGAACACAAACTGTTGTATATATTAGGTTAGAAAGAGCTATACTTATAACTAGTGGATAGCTCACATAGACTATATGAACTTCTCAGTGGAAGTCACAAGTGTTTAAGAGAACATTTCTACAGAAAATAATAACTTCTATCTCTAGATCAACTTTAAAAAAACTAGAATTGAAGGTATATTTACTGATTACTAATAGTAGTCATTTTTTAATTATTACAAGACCAACTTGAATTTGTTATCTGTAGATCAGTGTTCTGGGTATATTTTTAAAAAGAGAGCTACGCAAAAAGTCAATCATCCTTAGCATGTAACGCCCCTGTCCCTAGCTCAGACAATTTTATACAATTTAGAAGACAAATTATTTATAGTATAGTACAACTGCCCACCACATGCTGCCTCTCAAAAGGTGGTTAACCGGATTGGTGACTCTTGATCTGTAGCGCCTCGAATTTCCAATATGATATCTCAGAAATACGTTGCACAATTTCTAGTATCAACCTCAATTGTAATAGAAAACATAGCTAAAACACAGAGAAAAATTTTCAACTTTCATTACATTAATTTTTTACAAAACACAACGAAAAAACAAACACCTTGAATTACATCTTTTCTTTTACAACACATTCTTTTACAATTTGCATAAGCCACATTCTACCACATGCATCCAGAACCCATGCTATAAGCACCTACCTGTAAAACATGAGGCTAGAGATAACCCTAACCCCCAAAACTACAGGGGTTAGCCATAACGTTGTGAGTGACATAAAATAAATGCAACATAATAAAACATAAGGCATAGAGTCATAAACAACATGTATCAACAACAAGAATAAATGAAATAAGAAATAACAATGAATAAAACATGAAAACATCAAGTGAAATTAGAATAAGTGTCGAGTGTAGGAAAAACAGGAAACAACATGCATAAAACCAAGTCAAGAAAACACAGATGCTATATGATGACTCTCTAATGCATACTTGTTGGATTCTATGCATCCCACAATACATAGGTCCGGTGCAAGCCCTTATCATTCTCCACTTTATAGGGTTAAATCCCTCGTTATGAAACTAATCCTATTACGGTGATGGAAACAAGATCCAGAATACTCCTCGAATAGGCATCACAACCCTCGACGAGCAAACATCATATAACAATAGCTCAAAAATCGGAGAATCATCTCCCTGCCGTGTACCCCACGAATAGGCTTGTGAGGCCCTTGACGTGCAGATACACCAGGTACATCCCGTGAATAGGCTCGCCGACCCTCAACACGCGAATGCACCCTGTATGCTCCGTGAATAGGCATGCAGACCCTCGACACGCGAACATATAAATGTCCTCTCGAGACAGAACAACACACAAGTCCTGGAACGCATCCGTTGGAGCTAAACCAAGAGAATATACTTATGTTTCCCAAGTTCCATCACATCTCCACTAGTGCCTGTCCTTAAGTTGGTTATTATATATTAAAAAAAAAAAATACAAATCCCCTTCTCTAGAGTTAGTGTATCCAACCGGACTTAATACCACAAAACAACCCCAATGACCCCAACTGGTCAAAATCCACAAAACCTCATCTGCCGGTTCACAGGACTCCTACTCAACTCTTAGGGATTCACAAAACAAATATCAATACCAAAACTTCCAATAAAACTCACAAGTCCATCATCAAAACGTTTATAATAAGAAAACCTTTTAAATCAACAAAATTCAAATTCATTTAAAGTGCTCATAAAATTCCAGAATTCAAATTAAATATTAAATCCATTAAATAACAGAAAATCATATTTTGAAGTCGTAAAATATCACCAAAACATCAATTTGTTTGAAAACACATATAACTCACTTAATAAGATCGTAAGTACACATTTAAAACTCTATTATAAATAAAATATAACTCTCTGTAAAATAATAAAATCTGTAGTAAAAATATAATCCAAAACAGTAGAGTAATAATCCATAGTATCGAGAAAATAATCATTTAAGAGAAACGAAGAGAAATCAGCAAACAACCCAAAAGAACAATTGAATGTCGACTGCTCCAGAATGGCAGTCGACTGGCAATTGAAAATCCCCAAGTAACAGCGTGACGGTCGACCATGACCTATTGTAAAGCCGAAATAGCTCTTGGTGCATGTTTTGATCTTATACTCGATTAAATCTTTGTAAAAACAAAATTAAATTTCCTGAGGTGATAAAGCATATCTTGTATAACATATAGGAGTTATTAAAATACATCAAAACATATCAAGATCTCAAAATAGGATTTTTTCACAAAATCTCTTCAAAATCAGCAAAGTAGTATATGTATATATGCATAGGGTAATTAAGCATCAATTTAAACATCAAAATACATCAAATAAGAGTAGTGGAAAGTTTAAACTCATCTCAGAATCAACCCACTTGAAATCCAATCAAAATCCATCAAAATTCACAAAATCTTCAAACAGTATATACACAATGTGAATGTGTATATGAGTGTGTTTGTGCATCAGCTAAACACTAAGAATCTATTATATATATGTAGTATAAAGTTCAAAACCATCTCAGTACTAAAACAATTCAAATCCAATCAAAAACTTCACAAAACTTACAAAACCAATTTCGGCCACATAACATCAGACCAGAAAAGAGCAACTCCTCCTTACTTCAAAATCCAACCTTTTTGATTCAATAAGCCCTTTCATAACTTGTTACAAACCCTACTGATCCCCATAGTTCACTCATGAATATATACAATTATAACATGCAAACAGTCAAGTTTTACTTTATCAAAAGTCTCACACAGATCATATGCATAGTATACACAGTGAAGAACCATACTTTGATCATTTTGTGCAATTTACAACCTATGACTTGATATATGCAGTCAAATTAATGAGAACATGATACAAAAAAACATACTCATGACTATAAGCACTTACAACATGTAGGTAATCAAGTTTGCACATCAAAAGATTTGTCAAATAGAGTGTATATACATGCATACTCAACAGTAGGTTATGTTTTATTCAATTTTTGCAACAATCATCATATAACTCAATATAACAAATCAAAACAGCAAGTATATGATAGAAAATAACATACCCATGATTTCTATTAGGTTCTTTAACAACTCAAGTAATCAAATTAGGATTTCCATCATCAATAATATAGTTTCATAAAAAAAATTCAATTTTTATTCATCCACTTATCAATAATTCATTATATCTTCATCAAATCCCTAATATGTTTTCTAATAGACAAATCATCACATACAACATGCATATAACAAAAGAAAACAAACATATGTCACTCACCTTATTGTAGAATCAACCGAAGAAAAATAAAGAGAATAAGAAAATCTTTTCTTTCGCAAGAAAACCAAGTTCCTCGCTTTAAAACTCCAAGAAAATAATAATAAGAAATCCCTTTGTGTTGTGCAGCAAAGAGACGGCTGCACCCCACCTCTTTATAGGCCGGAAAATAGGGTTTTAGGGTTTGTGAATAGATTTGTAAAATACCTCTTTTAAATATATCTTTACATATATAAATCCTTATACTTGAAAATTAAATAAAACCATCTTAATTGAGATTAAAAAACAAAAATAACCGCTCTAGTATCAGCCGGCACTGTTTTGAAAACCCAGAAAAACAAAATTGCACTTTTGCCCCTCTAAGTGGAAATCTTGCAAAAAGACCATTCTTTATCAAAACTTACATAATAAACAAAATTAATTAAAACAAAAAGTAAACTCTTTACCTCTGAGTTGACTAGGCATTAGGGCTGCAAACGAATTGAGCTATTCGCGAGCTATTCGGCTGGAGCTCGGTCAAAGCTCGGTGAAAGCTCGACTCGAGACGAGCTCCAGCCGAACTCGAGCCCGAAAATCGAGCTCGAAAGCTTAACGAGCTGAGCTTGAGCATGGTTTTTTTTTAATTTTAGGCTAAGCTCGCGAGCTATTCGGCTCAAATTCGGTCAAAGCTCGGTCAAAGCTCGGCTCGAACCGAGCTCGAGCTCAAAACTAAGCTCGATTCCTTAACGAGCCGAGCTCGAGCCTGAAGATATTTGGCTCGGATCAGCTCGATTGCAGCCCTACTCGGCATCATGCCCAGTCCAAAAATCCAAAAATCTGGGGTTTTTACTCAGTGGTAATTTTGCACAAAAGTCCATCTTTTTTGTAATATTTGCAAATAGGTCAAATAATTTTCAGAAAATTCACGAATAATATTTAATAATAAATAATGGGTTTCTCCAAAATAATTTTTAACTTTGAACTTCCCAAGAAAACATTTGCACGTGTAAAAAGATAAATTTCAGAAAAATATTTATTAAATCACCAAAAAATCATTTTAATTCATTTATTAATCTTAAAAGTATTATTTAAAAATCTGGGGTATTACATCACTCCCTCCTTAGAATAGTTCTGTCCTCAGAACTACTACTAATAGTGTCCAAACAAAATAAGCAAAAAGAATTGAAATTTCATAAATGGAACATAATTTAAGAAATACCATTACACAAGAGAATATAATCTAACAAGAAAAATACAAATTAACTCAAATAGTACAATCATACAAAAGAATACAATCATACAAAAAGTTTAGGAAAAACCTTCCGCATGCAATCCTCCGACTCCCACGTAGCTCCCATTGCGCAACTCTAATTGCCTTCGGAAACCTGCTGCAATATCCTCTGAATCTATGCATCTAATTTCTGACCTTCCACCATCTGCTTCAACTTCTGAGGATCCGTGGCCACTCGCTCCTTAGAAAGAATATGACCACAAAAAGCTACCACAAACTTCCAAAACTCACACTTCGACAGCATGACATACAAGTTATGCTCCTGCAACTTCTGTAACACCTCTGTCAAGTGCGTAGAATGCCTTTCCTCCGACTTCGAGCCTGATGATGCCTCTTTACTCACCAATTCCTCAACCTGCTTCTGACTTCATCTGGAATCATCAACTTAGATACCATAGCAGTCACTTTCGGGTCCTTCTCTTCTCCCAAAAGTCACTGCGAAACCACCTGGTGCTTTCACTAACACCTCTTTTTCTTGCATTCAATTGTGGCATCATATATTACCATCCAATCAATGCCTACAATCACATTCACACCCTGAACTTGTAGCTCAATGAGATCAATACCAAATAGTCTCCCACCAATCTCGATATTACATCCTTCATAATATCGATCAGCAATCAATTATTCTCCTGATGGTGTTGCCACCGTCAAGTATCTGCCTGGAAACACCTTAGGTTCCACACCTAAAGCTTTAGCAAAAATAATTGGGCGACACAAATGTATGCGAAGAACTAGTATCAAATTAAACTTTTGCTTTTATTCCATTAACCAAAACAAATTCTGTTACATGGAGAATGATACTTAAATCTCCAATTTATTCTCAAACAAAGTTTTACTTAATACATAAATGAATGAATTCAAAATTCTTGCACACCCCGGATCACATCCTCTGAGTTACCTGCATCCTCCTCAGTCAATGCGAACACTCGCCCCTACCTCTGAACTTTGCCTCTGCCTGCACCATCCTTCTTCAACGGCGGACAATTTGGTCTGAGATGCCCTTCACAACCACATTGATAACAAACCTGTGCATTCCGAGGCTTGGTGCATGCTGCCTGATAATGACCTGCCTCTCCACAGTTGAAACAAGTCACGCCTTGAATTGTGGGTGCCTTCTGCACTGGCCTACTGATCTTGCCCTGCTTCGCTAGGAACTCCTTTTCACTCTGACTAACTGCTGGCCTCTTGCTCTCGCTCCAGGTCTCTTGCTTCTTCTAGAACTGATCCATATCTTCTTCTGTCATAGCTGCTCTCCTGACCAGCTTATCAAACCTTCTGATGCCCAATGGGATCATCCTTGACCTCAAATTCTGTCTCAAGCCCTGCTCGAATTTCTTGGCCTTCTTCGCTTCATCAACAATCAGTTCCGGTGCATACCTTGACAGCTGAGCGACTTAGTCTCATATTCGCGCACTGTCATACTGCCTTGCTGCAGATTCAAGAATCTCATTGCCTTCTTCTCCGGGATATCCAGAGGAAAGAAACGATCCCTGAACTTATCCATAAAAACCTCCCAAGTCACTTGCTGTTCTCCAAAAGTCTACTTTACTGGCTGCCACCAAACACCAGCATCCTTTTCTAACTGCAACTTGGCCAATATCACCTTATTGACTGCTCGGATTTCCAAGACTTCAAAGATCATCTCCATCTGTCTAATCCAATAATCAGCCTCATTTGGATCAGACTGCCCTTCAAACACAGGCGGCTTCATCCGCTTGAAGGACTCAACCTGCTTGATCGGATCAGCATTGACAAGCACTGGTCCAGCCCCCTGATTTTGATTATGATTCTGTGCCATATTAGCTTCTATGAATGTGTTCAAGGTCTGATATACCCTGGCAATCTCAGTCTCAAGATCAAGTCCTGCCCCAGCGGAACCTTCAGCCCCATCACCATTACCACCATTCCTGGTCCTGGGTCCTGCCGTTATATTGAATACTATAAAATGAGGGTAAAGTTAGAGCATCACAACATAATTCATTTTCACATCAATACCCCACGGCAAAACCTCAACCATACCCCAAACCAAAACATCATGTTCTAACTCTATGTGATACTCACACTCTAATGTCCATGCCTAGGTACTCACACTCTAGTGTCCACACCTAGATTTATTTTTATACCATGTTTATTATTACTATTGAAGCATGCTCTGATACCAATTTCTATAGCGCCCCGAATTTGCAATATGATATCTGAGATATACGTGGCACAATTCTCAGCATCAACCTCAATTGTAATAGTAAATATAGCCAAACTGAGAAATTTTTTCAACTTTCATTACATTAGTTCTTTACAAAATACAGCGGAAAAACAAACACCTTGAATTACATTTTTTTCTTTTACAACACATTCTTTTACAATTTACATCAGCCATAACATCATTCTACCACATGCATCCAGATCCCATGCTATAAGCACCTACCTGTAAAATATGAGGCTAGAGATAACCCTAACCCCCAAAACTATAAGGGTCAACCATAACGGTGTGAGTGACATAAAATAAATGCAACATAATAAAACATAAGTCATAAAGTCATAAACAACGTGTATCAATAGCAAGAACAAATGAAATAAGAAATAATAATGAATAAAACTTGAAAACATCAAGTGAAACTAGACTAAGTATCGAGTATAGGAAAAACAAGAAACAATATGCATAAAACCAAGTCAAGAAAACACAGATGCTATATGATGACTCTCTAATGTATACTTATCGGATTCTATGCATCCCACAATACATAAGTCCGGTGCAAACCCTTATCGTTCTCCACTTTATAGGGTTAAATTCCTCGTTATACAACTAATCCTACCGCGGTAATGGAAACATGATCCAGAATACTCCGCAAATAGGCATCACAACCCTCGACGCGCAAGCTTTATGTAAGAATAGCACAAAAATTGGAGAATCATCTTCCTACCGTGTACTCCACGAATAGGCTTGCGAGGCCCTCAACGTGCAGATTCACCAGGTACATCCCGTGAATAGGCCCGTCCACCCTCAATACGCGAATGCACCCTGCTCCGCGAATAGGCCTGCAGACCCTCGACATGCGAACATACAAATGTCCTCTCGAGACAGAACAACACACAAGTCCTGGAACGCATCCGTTGGACCTAAACCAAGAGCATATACTTATGTTTCCCAAGTTCTATCACATCTCCACTAGTGCCTGTCCTTAAGTTGGTTATTATATATTAAAAAAAATGTAAAAATCCCCTTCTCTAGAGTTAGTGTATCCTGCCGAACTTAATACCACAAAACAACCCCCAATGACCCCAACTGGTAAAAATCCATAAAATCTCATCTGCCGGTTCACAGAACTCTCACTCAACTTTTAGAGATTCACAAAACGAATATCAACACCAAAACTTCCATTAAAACTCACAAGTCCATCAAAACGTTTATAATAAGAAAACCTTTTAAATCAACAAAAATCAAATTCATTTAATGTGCTCATAAAATTCCAGAATTCAAATTAATTATTAAATCCATTAAATAACAGAAAATCATATTCTGAAGTCGTAGAATATCACCAAAACATCAATTCGTTTGAAAACACATGACTCACTTAATAAGATCGTAAGTACACATTTAAAACTCTATTATAAATAAAATATAACTTTCTGTAAAACACTGAAATCTATAGTAAAAATATCATCCAAAATAGTAGATTAATAATCCATAGTATCGAGAAAATAATCATTTAAGAGAAACGAAGACAAATTAGCAAACAACCCAAAAGAACAATTGACGGTTGACTGCTCAAGAATGGCAGTCGACTTCAAATTGAAAATCCCCAAGTAGCAGCGTGACGGTCGACCGTTACCTGCTGTACAACCGAAATAGCTCTTGGTGCATGTTTTGGTCTGATACTCGATTAAATCTTTGTAAAAACAAAATTAAATTTTCTGAGGTGATAAAGCATATCTTGTATAACATACAGGAGTTATTAAAATGCATCAAAACATATCAAGATCTCAAAATAGGATTTTTTCACAAAATCTCTTCAAAATCGGCAAAGTAGTATATGTATATATGCATAGGGTAATTAAGCACCAGTTTAAACATCAAAATACATCAAATAAGAGTAGTGGAAAGTTTAAACTCATCTCAGAATCAACCCACTTGAAATCCAATCAAAATCCATCAAAATTCACAAAATCTTCAAACAGTATATACTTAATGTGAATGTGTATATGAGTGTGTTTGTGCATCAGCTAAACACTAAGAATTTATTATATATACGTAGTATAAAGTTCAAAACCATCTCAGTATTAAAACAATTCAAATCCAATCAAAAACCTCACAAAACTTACAAAACCAATTTCGGCCACATAGCATCAGACCCGAAAAGAGCAACTCCTCCTTACTTCAAAATCCAACCTTTTTGATTCAATAAGCCCTTAAATAACTTGCTATACACAAACCCTACTGATCCTCATAGTTTACTCATGAGTATATACAATTATAACATGCAAACAGTCAAGTTTTACTTTATCAAAAGTCTCACACAGATCATATGCATAGTATACACAGTGAAGAACCCTACTTTGTTCATTTTGTGCAATTTACAACCTATGAATTGATATATGCAGTCAAATTAATGAGAACATGATACAAAACAACATACTCATGACTATAAGCACTTACAACATGTAGGTAATCAAGTTTGCACATCAAAAAATTTGTCAAACAGAGTGTATATACATGCATACTCAACAGTAGGTTAGGTTTTATTCAATTTTTGCAACAATCATCATATAACTCAATATAACAAATCAAAACAGCAAGTATATGATAGAAAATAACATGCCCATGATTTCTATTAGGTTCTTTAACAACTCAAGTAATCAAATTAGGGTTTCAATCATCAATAATATAGTTTCATAAAACAAATTCAATTTTTATTCATCCACTTATCAATAATTCATTATATCTTCATCCAATCCCTAATATGTTTTTTAATAGACAAATCATCACATACAACATGCATAGAACAAAAGAAAATAAATATATGTCACTCACCTTATTCAACAATCAACCAAAGAAAAATAAAGAGAAGAAAATTCTTCCTTTCGCAAGAAAACCAAGATCCTCGCTTTAAAACTTCAAGAAAATAATAATAAGAAATTCCTTTGTGTTGTGTAGCAAAGAGACGGCTGCACCCCACCCCTTTATACGACGGAAAATAGGGTTTTAGGGTTTGTGAATAATAATAAGAAATCTCTTTGTGTTGTGCAGCAAAAAGACGGCTGCTCCCCATCCCTTTATAGGCCGAAAATAAGGTTTTAGGGTTTGTGAATAGATTTGCAAAATACCTCTTTTGAATATATATTTACATATATAAATCCTTATACTTGGAAATTAAATAAAACCATCTTAATTGAGATTTAAAAACTAAAATAACCCTCTAGTATCAGCCGGCACTGTTTTGAAAACCCAGAAAAACGAAATTGCACTTTTGCCCCTCTAAGCGGCAATTTGACAAAAAGATCGTTCTTTATCAAAACTTACAAAATAAACCAAATTTATTAAAACAAAAAGTAAACTCTTTACCTCTGAATTGACTAGGCATCATGCGCAGCTCAAAAATCCCAAAAATTTGGGGTTTTTACTCCAAGTGGTAATTTTGCACAAAAGTCCATCTTTTTGTAATATTTTCATATAGGTCAAATAATTTTCAGAAATATCCAGAAAATTTACAAATAATATCTAATAATAAATAATGGGTTTTCCCAAAATAATTTTTGACTTTGAACTTCCCAAGAAAATATTTGCACGTGTAAAAAGATAAATTTTAGAAAAAATATTTATTAAATCACCAAAAATCATTTTAATTAATTAATTAATCTTAAAAGCATTATTTTAAAATCTGGGGTATTACATGATCATAGGCATTATTATTTATATTTAATTATTTTATTACAAATCCCGATATGGGACTAACTTTATACACTCTACCTCTCTTTTTTCGTGAGCACAGTAGAGCTCTGTGGGCCCCTCCATGCCACGTCAGCCAATTGAACAGACAGTAGCATTGTCTCCTCTCAGATCAATCCCGGGTAGGTCCCATCTTTACTGTTGACGTCATCAAGAGTCAGCAGGCACATCAAACCTGCTATTTCACTATCGTGGGACCCGCCCTACTCCTTTTTATTTACCACATTTACTTTTTATGCCAAAAATCCATTTATCTATATAATAAAACACAAAGAAAGCTATCAAGTGGCTCTCATTCAATCCCCCCAAAATTAAAGGCCCAGATCTATCTTCATTAAACATATTTTCCCCCCAAAAGTTTTCCCCCAAAACTCAAATTCAAATCCCAAAACAACTCCATTATTTATTTAATTATTTCTGTTTCTCTCTCTCCCCCCCCCCCCCCCCCCCCCCGACAACAAAAAATTTTAAAATTTTTAAAATTTAAAAAAAATTTAAAATTTAAAAACTAAAAAAAAAAAAAAAAAAATATATATATATATATATATATATATATATATATATATATATATATATATATATATATATATATATATATATAAATTTTATTTATACATATATATACATATACTACATATTATTCAGAAATTACGGGATGTTACATAGCAGTTCATAGAGAATACGCAGTTATGAGAAACTTACTTCCCTGCTCCTAGCTTTCTTCCAAACAACAGGCAGCTCGAAACCCTGCATATTGTAGTCACAAGTGTTTAAGAGAACATTTCTATAGAAAATATTAACTTCTACAGTATTTCTAATCAGAATCAGGCTGACTTAGCACCAAAAAAAAAAAACTTAGAATTGATTCAGTAGAAAAGGAATTAGGTACCTTCTATCATGCAAATGAGATCAAAATTTATCAAATGAGTGATGAAGGAGGAGGCAGAGGCGCGTGAGTAGATTGCGACGGTGCGTGGGAGCAGCAAGAATAAGCGGCCGCGGGAGGAAGAGGCGGTAGCGGGAGGAAGCAGCGGCGGCGGCGGGAGGAATTGGAAATCATTTAAACTAAATGTAGGCTGACTTCTCTGGAAGAAATATAGCAGCAGGCATATAATCGGTCAATAACTAATCATCTTTCTTTGTTTTGAGGACAATATGATGACGAAACAACATTCAGATCTACAAATCAAAGTTTTAGCAATTGACTTCAACTTTAATAAGGACGAATTAGTTAATGGAAAATAGGATCAAATTCAACTGAACGGGGCAATTTACAAACCTACATAACTGAAGTCCTGAAGTCTTGAGTTTTTTATATATGACTCAAGACTATATATCTGTTGAAGAAGAGGCGGCGCGTGGAGGCAGCGAGAATAAGCGGCGGCCGGAGGAAGAGGCGGCGACAGAGTTCAGAAGCTTGGGATTGGGAAGAGGAAGAGTTTGTACGGGAAAGGGAAGGAGAAGGGTGGGATAGAAAGATGAAGAATTAATTTGATATATTTAGATTTAATTAATTATAATATAATTAAAGTGGAGCTGCTGATGTGACATTGCTAACTGGGCTATCACATCATGCAGTGAAGAATTTGGTAGTAAAATAAATAGTGGCTATAGCATTACTCTTTAGAGCTCAATCAAGATCACATATATAAATAAAATGGGTAAAAGGGATATGAGCAACTTGCTCATTTAGTAAATGAGCAATTGATTATGTGGCATGCATATAATACATTGGATAACTAACCCTTTTAAAGATTGTCCAATCACATGTATGCCACATCATCAATTACTTATTTAATAAATGAGAAAGTTGCTCATATCCCTTTTTCCCAAATAAAATATGTTAGGGTTTTCATGATATTAGTCCCTAACAATTTGTTATTTATACATTATTCTCTCACATAAGTTATCCTTATCTGTGTTTTATCAGATACTTGGGCGGTGTTGGTTTGATAGTAATTAAAGACCACTAGTATTATACACGTGCTGTGCACGTGGAGAAAAATTGGGGGAATGAAAAGGGTTAAAAAAAAATTATCTGCACGTGCACTGCACGAGTCGGATTATGGACAAAGGCTTTCTCCCATTATAATAGTAGAGATGAATTTGCTCCCTTTTTTTGGTCTTCCGAATACTTCATTTATTTAAGATGAATTAAAATTAGTAAAAGCTAACTCGTCAAAAATGCAGAAAATCAATTCATCATGAATTCGACTTGGAAAATCTTATCTGTCCCTTTCTCTTGCCATTTTTATTTCTTTCATTTTTCCTATCAAACAAACAATAAAAAAAAAACACAAAATATTATTTGAACATGTGAAATTATATTGTTTTCCTTGCGAACAAATGATGGACAACAAATTTTTTTTATAAATAAAAAAGTAACGATTTTGGTTCCAATCCTTTAGAGCATCCACAATCGTCATTGTTTAAAAAATGCATATATGCATAAATGCATATAGCGTTTGGCCAATTCACTGTAGTCGAAAAATGGTATTTTTTTTACCAATTTAATATAATAAAAAAATTCAGACGGAACTTCACTTTGCGTCAGACGAATTTTTAGGATTTTTTATAATTTTTTTATTAATTAAAAACAACTATTTAAGTTTTTAAAAAAAGGTGGGCCCACTCCGTTGAACGCAACTTCATGTTGCGTCCAAGGAGTTCCCCTGGTTGAATTTAATTTATTAAATGTTATTTTATTTAAAAAGTCGTCGGACGCAACTTCAAGTTGCGTCTGACGAATTAAAAAATTATTTTTTTTGGTCAGACGCAACTTCAAGTTTCGTCTGACGAATTAAAAAATTATTTTTTCTTGCATTATTTTTTTCGTCGGACGCAATTTCAAGTTTCGTCCCGTATATTATGCATTTTGCTATATCTTGTGCCATATATAGCAATCTACTGTAAATAGCAAACGACTGCAGCTCGTCGTTTGCTATAAAATGCATTTTATGCATAAATAGCACACGACAGTGGATGCTCTTAAAGCTTGATTATCAATTTTTTGTTACTAGCAAACAAATACTCCCATACTGGTAAATAAGGACTATGATGCGGTTTGTTTTTGGGGAGGCGTGTGGATGCACCAGGTGTGAGTTCTTCTCGATTTGTATTAGTGGAGGAAGCTTCGGTGCGGACGGCCCTTAGCTGGGCGAAATGTTGGGAAGTAGGCGGGAGTGAGGTGGAGACTGGATGCCCGGCTCGGTGAAGAGGCTCGGATTCGAGGTCTCGTGTACCTGCGCACGGCCTAGGAACACCGGGGTTGGTCCCGGTGGCAGACCCTCCGACGATCTAGTCAGCTACTGAGAGAGTAACAGTAACTAAAGTTTGAGAGGAAAAAGATTGATTACTTGGATAAGGGGTAGAGGGTCTGGTATTTATAGGAGAAGCCAACCGGGTCTGGACCCGTTTGGGATCGGGTCTGGACCCAGTTGCCCATGGGCCTGACGTGACAGAAGCCCAAGCGGTATAGGGCTGACATGGCGGAGGCCTGGACGGTTTCCAGGTTGACGTGGCAGAGGCCTGGGCGGTTTCCAGGCTGACGTGGCAGAGGCCTGGGCAGTTTTTGTGCTGACGTGGCGGATTCGGATGATCCGGCGGTGCATGCTTCCTGAAAGGATCATGTGGCCCAGAAGGGGCCACGTCATCTGACCCATATCAGGAGCCCCCCACTCCTAGAGGGCTGGGTGATCCAGCCGTATAGGAGTGGTTCTTTGCCTCTGTAGGAAGAGCAGGGTGGTGTGTGTGGCGAGAAATAGGATCTGTTCCTTCCAGAAGAGGCCAGGGGGGTAGGATGAAGGGATCTCCTATTGGAGTCATGCGGGGTGCTAGGCGCAGGAGAGTCGGAGCAACGCTTGCCAAGCAACTAGGGTCGGCAGACGAGCGTTGAGGGTCGGTAGACGAGCTTCGAGGGTCGGCAGACGATCCCCTCGCTAGTTGGAAGAGCAAGGGGGCGTCAAGGTCTGTCGAGTTGGAGCTCGGCTTACCGAACGTCGAGGGTTGGTAGAGACGATCCCCTCGCTAGTTGGAAGAGCGAGGGGACGCCAAGATCTGCCGAGCAGGGGTCTTCTTGTCGAGCATGGGGGTTCGGCAGGCGAGTGTAGGGGATCGACAGACGATCCTCTTGTTGGCTGGAAGAGCGAGGGGACGTCAAGGTCCGTCGAGTTGGAGCTCAGTCTGCCGAGCGTTTAGGGTCGGTAGAGGCGATCCCCTCGCTAGTTGGAAGAGCAAGGGGACGTCAAGATCCGCCGAACAGAGGGCGTCTTACCGAGCATGGGGGTCGGCAGACGAGTGTAGATGGTCGGCAGACGATCCTCTCGCTAGCTGGAAGAGCGAGGGGACGTCAAGGTCTGTCGAGTTGGAGCTCAGTTTGCCGAGTGTCTAGGGTCGGTAGAGGCGATCCCCTCGCTAGTTGGAAGAGCAAGGGGACATCAAGATCCGCCGAACAGAGGCATCTTGCCGAGCATGGGGGTCGGTAGACGAGCCCCTTGCCTGTGGGATAGAGGAGGGTTTTGGGGCTCGCGGTGCCATCCGAGCTCCGAGCCTCCTATGAATCGAGGGGGATCTTGGGGCTCGCGATGTCATCCGAGCTTCGAGCCCCTGGTGAATAGAGGAGGGTTCTGGGGCTCGCGCTTTCATCTGAGGTCTGAGCCCCCAAGCTTGGTAGCAGCAGCTGAATGGTACGTAATGATTTCATTTCATTTAATGCTTCAGGAGTAGAAGTCTTTACAGCTCGCAGTGATATTCGGGCTCCGAGCCTCTTGTGAGATAGGGGAAGATATTGGGGCTCATGGTGCCATCCGAGATCCGAGCCTTCCGTTGAATAGGAGAGGAAATTGGGGCTCGCGATGCCATCCGAGCTCTGAGCCTCATGTGAAATAAGGGAGGAGTTTGTGGCTCGCGATGCCATCCGAGTGTTGACCCTCCTGTTGAATAGAAGAGGAAATTGGGGCTCGCGATGTCATCCGAGCTCCGAGCCTCATGTGAAAACAGAGGAGTTTGGGGCTCGCGATGCCATCCGAGCTCCGAGCCTTATGTGAAATAGGGGAGGAGTTCATGTCTCGCGATGCCATTCGAGCATCGATCCTCATGCAAAAATAGAGGAGTTTGGGGCTCGCGATGCCATCCGAGAGTCGACCCTTCTGTTGAATAGAAGAGAAAATTGGGGCTCGCGATGCCATCCGAGCGTCGACCCTCCTGTTGAATAGAAGAGGAAATTGGGGCTTGCGATGCCATCTGAGAGTCGACCCTTCTATTGAATAGAAGAGAAAATTGGGGCTTGCGAGGCCATCCGAGCGTCGACCCTCCTGTTGAATAGAAGAGGAAATGGGGCTCGCGATGCCATCCGAGCTCCGTGCCTCAGGTGAACTAGAGGAGGAGTTTGTGGTTCGCGATGCCATCTGAGCGTCGACCCTTCTGTTGAATAGAAGAGGAAATTGGGGCTCGCGATGCCATCCGAGCTCCGCACCTCAGGTGAACTAGAGAAGGAGTTTGGGGATTGCGATGCCATCTGAGCATCGACCCTTCTGTTGAATAGAAGAGGAAATTGGGGCTCGCGATGCCATCCGAGCGTCGAGCTTTCTGACTTGTCGAAAAAAGGTGTTTGTTGGAAAAGACCTAGGGGCATTAGGGTAATTTTTGTGTTAACTACTGACGTCATGTGCGCAAGAATCGAAGCGACTCTAGATCTTAGCGGCCGTCAGATCTTGATGATTCAGATCCAACGGCCAGATCTGATTGTGAAAATCGATGAGTCGCTTTCTCCGCTATAAATCTTTCCCCCTCCCCACTTTCTACCAATTTTTTTAAGAATAGGGTCTTACTTGCCATCGGCGACTTTTTTTGGTGATTGCGTGGTATATATCTCAGGTTAGTTTTTCTGTCTAGTAATGTTGCGCTCTCAGTCCGGCACCGAGGCAAGCTCGTCAGGCCGCTCTGCGAAGGAAGCCGAGTCAGAGACGTCTTCGTCCTTGAGCAAATATAGGATTAAGGAGGAGGTTCTGGCAGACCCCGGGTCGGATGGCGGTGGTGATGTGGTTTTTGTTGTGTCTCCGCTGAGGTCCCGAAGGCTGGGAAAGGAGCCCGTGGACGAGGGCAAGGAGGAGGAAGAGGAGGAGGAAGAGGGGGATGTCGAGGATGATGAGGAGGATAAGGATGTCGAGAGTGATGAGGAGGATGAGGAGGATCAGGATCCTAAGGGACAGGGCACTATTGAGGATGATGAGGATGGTGAGGATGAAGGGGAGCCCGATCAGGAAGGTGCTGACGAAGGCACAGTAGGAGGGGTAGTAGAGGTCGAGGGTGATCTTCCGCCTTTGCCACCTTTGTCGACGCCGTCTCCTGAGAGGAAGGCTCGTCCCCGTCGGAAGAAGAGAAAGTAAGCCTTCAGGATAGCCCACCTCCTCCGAACAAGTACACCCCTAGACCGGGGTTCGAGTTTCCCCCAATCTCATTTAAAAATCCGGGGTCGATCAAGATGTATCCTGATGATGTCAAAGATGTCGACCCTCTTCCTCCCGTACCAGGCGACGAGAATCGGGTGAAGATCCGAATGGATGGCATTCCGTGTGTCTTGAAGGCGGACTACCTTCACATCCGAATGAAGGCGGACTACTTCATTCCCCGGGAGTTCGAAGTCTTGATTTCGAGCCCTGGCATTCGCCCAACCATAACCCTCGCATCGGGTTATTGTTTCTTTCCCGAGGAAGCATTCGTCTCGGGACTAAGACAGCCGCTGCACCCTTCGTTAAGCGGGTTTTGAATTGGGCGAAGTTAAGCCCGATGCAGTATGGCCCCAACTCTTGGAAGCACTTGATCTGTTTTATCTTGAAGTGCAAAGAGAAAGGCGTTAGACCGAGGCTGACATACTTCCGAGCCATCTTAGGGATCTTCTTGCTTGGCGATGCGGAGGGGATATTTTACTTCTTGCCTAGGCCACATAAAAAGGTGATGCACGGCCATCCGGATTCCATCAAAGGGTGGAAAGAGAAATATTTCGTAGTCCGGAGCGAGACATCTTGGGGGATTCTGACCTCCTGGAATTTCTTCAAGCCGAACCATAAGCCTCCGAAGCAGAGTGACTTGTCAGTGAAGGAGTGGAAGATGGTTGAAAAAATTGTTGGGGGGCACAGCATAGCATGGCCTCGAGTGATGGAGATGAACCTGGCCTGGACCGGACTGAGCCCAGCCGACCCTAGTATGTTTTCGCTTTATATTTTTGTATCTTTCTGCCTTCATGTTAACGTTAGCCCCTCTTCTTTTATTTTTGCAGAGATGACGTCCCAGTAGGTCGATGACAGGCGTGCCTTGCTAGCTACCGCCGTGAAGAAGAGGACGGAGAAGGCGAAGGAGGCGGAGCAGGAAAAACTGGTTACTCAGGGTGCAGAGTCCGAGAAGGGACCAATCCCGGCGGCTGCGGAGCCATCCCCCAAGAGGACTAAGAGGCAGCACTCCCACACGCAGAGGTCATCCCGTAAGGTGGGAGCGGTAGTTCTAGTAGCAAGAGGACTACCGATGTCTCAGAGCAGAGGCTCCCCCCAACTCGGCCCACCGCCGAGCAGATGGTGGGGCAACAGGGGTTGTGGCCCTTCGCCCCCGATTGTTCGATTGTACAGGGGGACTCCCTACTCGAGGGCCCCATGGCCATCGAGTTTGTCAGGAATGCCGCCACCGAGCGGGATCCGATGGCGCTAGCGATGCAGACGTCCGACCAGGCCTTCATGTGCTGGTCTTAGGCGCAGATCTCGGTGAGTGTTTGAGATTTTGTATTCGGTTTGGAATCTAGAATTTTTCTGACTCTTTCTTCCTCGGACAGGCGATGCTTCATGGGCAGCACTTTCAGAAGTGCCTGGAGAAGAAAATCCTCGTCGAGAGGAGGAACGCGAAGAAGTATTTCCGCAAGTTGAACAAGGCAACGGACAAGCTGAAGGAGGCAAAGAGCCTGGAAGCCGTCCACAAGGCGCAGATGACCTCGATTATGGACCACCATAAGAAGGATGTGGAGCGCCTTGAGCAGAAGATCCAGGATGAGGCGGAGAAGGGGTAGAAGGCCTTGGAGCGGATGGAGATCGCCTCGGCGGATGCCCTGATTATGGCGCAGGACGAGGCCTACGATCTTGCCAAGGAGCATTTCTGGAGAATTTATCCGAAACAGAACGTCGACCACCTCCACTATAATTGGCAGTCGGACCTTCCGCCGACTCCTGGTGGCGAGGATATGGGGGGCGACCAGGATGATGAAGAGGTGCCACCCCCCTCAAGCATAGATTAGGCTTCTCTTTTTTCTTTTTGGTTCGTACATGCCTCGAGCGGACTGGCCACCGCAATTTTGTAGCCTAATTTTTTGAAAGTAATGAAAGATAGCTTTTTTGGCCGAGGCTTTGTAACTTGCATAATTTGTAGTCTCCTTCGTGACTGGTTGTTTTCTCTTGTCTTTTTGGTAGACGCACGAGGTCTTGGGTGCCGATCCTGTTTTCACCGAGGAATCGCTGGTCCGAGCAGGGAAGGAGGCCATGGAGGCGTCTCTGGCTCGTTAGTGAAAACAGGCTCGGGATCGAGCGGCCGCCGTGAATTATTTTATGAACAAGTCTAGGGAGCTCGTCTGAAGAAGCCATAGCTGAACGGGACTGGTGGGTAATCGAGATGAACTGGTCCCTCTCGGATGCCTCGAGTAGGCGGTCGGCTTCGGAGTCTTTTCTTCGCGAGGCTGTTGTTGAGAAGGAGTTGGAGATCCGCAGGCTGAAGCTGGTGTTAGGCGCTGGTTTGGTCGAGGAGGCGAGCAATTCGGTACCGGGGTCATCTCCGACCTTTTTATTGAAGGGTGCCCAGCCTGATGATGCAGGAAGCTCGGTGGTAGGGGTGACTTCCCTGATCGGGTCGGCCGAGCATGAGAGGAACCCCGAAGGAAGCGCCGAATTCGAGTGTGAGTGAGTTGTAAGATGTTCATTGTATTTGTGCCACCGTTATTGGCGCACGATGAGTAATAATAAAAAGAATTCCTGATTTCTTTAACCTGGTCAATTTCATCGGTAGAGGATAGTTGCCAAGCTCGGCGCGCAGGAGGTCGCCGCCGAGGTGACCTAGTGCAGCGGGCGCATACGCAGTGGCATTTAGCCTTTCGACAGTCATTAATGGCGACGTTTCGCCTTCCAATAAGCGTTAATGGCGACGTTTTGCCTCCCGCCGTTTGGGGTTCCCAGGCGCAATAACTGTGCTTCTCAGGGGGCTATATAACCCCCACTCCCCCTTATTGGTTGTCAAGAAGTGAGTGGCTGATCTGCCACTCGACTTGGGTGCCTGCCGAAGGTGGGCGCCCCAAAATTAAAATTTTTTCGAGGGCTCCAGATTGGAGGCACACCAATCACCCTCGAACAATTCGGGGTTTTGGCCTCGAGGGTCGCGAGACCCCGGGTTGTTCGTTGGTGAGCGGTGGGTCGATCAATTGGTTCGGGGGATCGGAGAGAGTCGAGGGTCGGTGGC
The DNA here is from genome assembly GCA_017893485.1 of Hemerocallis citrina. Taxonomy (NCBI): domain Eukaryota; kingdom Viridiplantae; phylum Streptophyta; class Magnoliopsida; order Asparagales; family Asphodelaceae; genus Hemerocallis; species Hemerocallis citrina. The sequence continues at coordinate 189,752,383 of CM030358.1, read as the reverse complement.
TCCCCTGCCATCCTCGAACAGTTTGGGGTTTTGGCTCGTGAAAGCCGCAAACCCCGAGTTGTTCGCGGGCGAGAGGAGGGTCGACCAATCGACTTGAGGCTCGGGGCATCTGCCAAAGGCGGACGCTCTAAACCTTAATAAAATTTTTGCTGAAGTAGTCATGGTAGAAGGTTTCCACCATGCACATAGATTTATGGGCTTGAAAAAGCCCAAACCGTGCTAGGGCCGATGCTGAGCCCCCACACCGGGGAGAAAGCCTCGGCCTCGCTCGAGGGCGACAACGAGCCCCCACACTTGTTCTCAGGAAGATGGTACGGGTGTGGCTGGCGGTTACCGCCTTGCGCATAGGTTGATGGGCTTGAAGAAGCCCAAATCGTGCTAGGGGCAGATGCCGAGCCCCCACACCGGGGAGAAAGCCAGTAACGGGCGTAGCTGAAGGTCATCGCCGAGCGTATCGGTCGAGGTGTTTTGAAGAAAGCCTCGGCCTTACTCGAGGGTGACAATGAGCCCTTACACTTGTTCTCAGGAAGACGGTACGAGTGTGGCTGGCGATTGCCACCTTGCGCATAGGTTGATGGGCTTGAAGAAGTCCAAATTGTGCTAGGGGCAGATGCTGAGCCCCTACACCGGGGAGAAAGCCAGTAATGGGCGTAGCTGAAGGTCGATGACAAGTCCCCACACTTGTTCGAGGGTAACGACGAGCCCCCACACTTGTTCTCAGGAAGACGGTACGAGTGTAGCCGAGCACCGAGCCGTAAGCTTGTAAGGGAAGCCTTTCTGCCTCGCGATGCTATCCGAGCACCAAGCCATAAGCTTGTAAGAGAAGCTTTTCTGGCTCACGATTCTATCCGAGCGTCGAGCTGTAAGCTTGTAAGGGAAACTTTTCTAGCTCGCGATGCTATTCGAGCGCCGAGCCGTAAGCTTGTAAGGGAAGCTTTTCTGGCTAGCGATGCTATCCGAGCGCTGAGCCGTAAGCTTGTAAGGAAAGCTTTTCTGGCTCGCGATGCTATCCAAGCGCCGAGCCATAAGCTTGTAAGGAAAGCTTTTCTGGCTCGCGATGTTATCCGAGTGCCGAGCCGTACGCTTGTAAGGGAAGCTTTTCTGGCTCGCGATGCTATCCGAGCGCCGAGCCGTAAGCATGTTTTTTTTAATGAGACTCAATACGATGCCACAAACTTGTTTTAAGAAAGCTGACATATTTACAACATATTTGAACTTTACACAAAACGAGGCACGATGTGCCGTTTACATTCTTCATAATTTACATGGGATGGAGGCTAGTCCTCTCCTCCTAGGAACTTGATGAGGTGCTCCGCATTCCAGGGCCTCTTGACGGCCTTGCCTTCTGAGTTGGATAGGCAGTACGTTCCCGGACGCACAACCTCAGATACTTTGTAAGGGCCCTTCCAGTTTGGGGCCAATTTCCTTTTCTGGCCGGGATTGGATACAGCCAACTTCCAGAGGATAAGATCTCCGAGTTTGATGTCGGTGGGATGCACCTTCTTGTTGTAGAACTTTTCGATCCTTTATTGGTAGATGCTCCTTCTGATGGTAGACTTTTTCCTGACCTCGTCTATGAGGTCCAGGTAGGCCCGCAGCTGTGCAGAGTTGCTTGCTTCGTCGAAAGCCATGATCCGAGGCGAAGGGATCCCGATTTTCAGTGGAATGACTGCCTCCGCACCATATGTCAGATTGAATGGCAACTCCCTCGTGGGGATTCTCTTAGTCGGCTCGATAGGCCTAGAGAATGCTTGGCAGCTCATCGACCCATAACCCCTTGGCAGAGTTATCGAGTCATTTCCTGAGGCTGTCGAGGATTTGGCAGTTCGCGTTCTCGGCCTGACCGTTTGACTGGGGTTGGCATACCGAGGAGAACCGCTGCTGGATCCCGAGATCTTTAAAGAACTTTCGGAAATGCTTACCCACAAACTGAGTTCCATTGTCTGTGATGAGCACCTGTGGCATCCCGAACCGACAGACGATGTGTTTCCAGAAAAACTGTTGGGTCTGTTGCTCGGTGATCGTTGCTAATGGCTCTACCTCGATCCACTTCATGAAGTAGTCGATCGCCACTATGAGAAACTTTTGTTGGCCCGTCGCCTTTGGAAATGAGCCTACTAGATCCATCCCCCACATTGCAAAGGGGGTCGGACTGGCCATGGAACGGAGGTTTGCTTGCGAAGCCCTCTTCACAGGAAAGAACCGTTGACAGGGACCGCATTTCTTCATTAGGGCGAGGGCGTCTTGCAGCATAGTGGGCCAGTAGTACCCGTGATTCAAAGCCTTCCGCGCGAGCGAGCGGCTTCCCATATGGCATCCGCCGATCCCTTTGTGTAGCTCCCTGAGAGCGTACTTTGCTTCATCAGGGGTCAGGCAGCGGAGGTAGGGTCTGCCATCCGTTATTGTGTAGGACCTTTTAAAGAGGGTTGCATCGATTACGGCGAACCTTTCTGAACGGACCCTGACCCGCCTCGCTTCAGCCCGGTCTTCGGGGAGCTCTTCCTTGATTAGAAATTTCTTGATAAGAGTGGTCCAGTCATCGGGAGGAGCTCCGTCTTCAACGCAGAGAGCCTCAGGGAAGTCTGTACTTGGCTTCAACAGGACTTCGATCAGGATGGTGCGGTCGAGGCCTTCAAAGGATGAGGAAGATAACTTTGACAGGGCATTGGCCTGGACATTCTGCTCCCTAGGGATCCTTAAGACTACCGACTCGTCGAAGGACGTTAATAGCCGTTGGACCACGGCCAAGTACCTGATCATCCGATCGTCCCAAGCCTCGTACTCTCCAGTGATCTGGTTGACCACAAGCTGAGAGTCACTAAAGGTCCTGATCTGTCTGGAGCTGGCTTGATGAGCTAGGGTGAGCCCGGCAATCATGGCCTCATACTTAGCCTCGTTGTTAGAGGCCGAAAAGTTGAGGCGGAGGCAGTATTGAAGGAGAAAACCATCTGGACCCTGTAGAATGATGCCCGCGCCACTCCCCGCTTTGCAAGAGGAACCGTCGACGTAAACTTCCCATGTCTGGTCGGCTTCCTTGCTGGTCGGTTGCTCGGAGATGGTGCATTCCGTGATGAACTCGGCGAGGGCCTGTCCTTTGATGGCCGTCCTCGGTTGATAGCCGATGTCATACTGACTGAGCTCGATCGACCATTTGACTAGTCGTCCCGAGCTCTCGGGCTTATAGAGCACGGCCTTTAGAGGTTGATCCGTGAGCACCTGGATGGAATGTGCCTGAAAATATGGACGGAGCTTTCGTGCGGCCATGATCAAGGCATATGCCATTTTCTTCATCCTGGAATATCTGGTCTCGGCGTCGAGCAGGACCTTGCTCACATAGTACAGAGGCTTTTGGACTCCTTCCTCTTCTCGAACGAGGACGACGCTGAGCACGGTCTCCAAAGCCAAAAAGGTAGAGCTAGAGTGGCTCACCTGGTTCGGGCTTGCTCAGGAGAGGAGGGTTGGTGAGGTACTCCTTCAATTGGGCAAATGCCTCTTGCTGCTGAGGACCCCATTCGAACCCTCCGGTTCCATGCAGTGCCTTAAAGAATGGAAGGGACTTCTCCCCGGACTTGGAGAGGAAACGGCCGATGGCTGCCAGTCTTTCCGTTAGCCTCTGGACTTCTTTAATGTTCCTGGGAGGGGCCATGTCTATTATGGCCTGGATTTTTTCGGGGTTCGCCTCGATGCCGTGCTGGCTGACAATGAATCCGAGAAACTTTCCCGAGGAGATGCCGAACGCACACTTCGCAGGATTGAGCCTCATGTTGTGGGTTCGAAGGACCCCAAAGGCCTCTTCCAGGTCGGAGACGTGATCCTGTCCCTGTTGGCTTTTGGCGATCATGTCGTCGACGTACACCTCCATGTTACGCCCGATTTGATCCTTGAAGACTCGGTTAACGAGCCTCTGATAAGTAGCACCGGTATTCTTCAGCCCGAAGAGCATGACCCGGTAGTACTAGAGCCCTTGGTCAGTGACGGAAGACGTCTTGGCTATGTCGGGAGAAAACATTCAGATCTGGTTGTAGCCGGAGAAGGCGTCTATGAAGGACAGGAGCTCGTGACCCGATGTGGCGTCGATCAGAGCGTCGATGTTGGGGAGAGGGAACGAATCTTTGGGGGCATGCCTTGTTGAGGTCTGTGAAGTCTATGCAGATCCTCCAGCCCCCGCTCACCTTTTTGACCATCACGACGTTTTCCAGCCACTCAGGGTAGCTGACCTCTTGTATGAAACGAGCAGACAAGAGTTTGTCCAATTCCGCATTTACCGCTTGCTGTCGCTCCGGGGTGAACTTACGTTGCTTCTGGACGACCGGCTTCGAATTGGGGATTACGCTGAGTTTGTGCATGATGAGATCCTCATAGATACCGGGCATGTCAGAGGGCTTTCAGGCGAAGAGGTCGATATTGCGGCAAATGCAGCTGATCTGGGTAGATTTGAGGTCGGGAGCGAGGAAGCAGCTCACTCGGAAACACCTTGACACGTCCCCCTTCTCGAACAAGACATCTTCTAGCTCGTCTGCCGGTTCTGGTTCCGGCTGGGTTCTCTCGGGCTGCAGCTCGACAGCATCGAGGGGAAATACCCCGCCCCCGATCGCCATCATGTAGTACGATTGGGCTGCCTCTTAGTTTCCTTGGACAACTTCGACACCAGTGTTGGTAGGGAACTTCATCTTCTGGTGGTAGGTCGAGGGGACCGCCTGGAGGGAGCAGAGTCTGGGATGGCCGAGTATGGCGTTGTAAGCTGCCTTGACGTTCACGACCATGAAGTTCATTGACTCGGTCCTTCGGTGTGGGGTCGTACCCGCTGCGACGTCTAAAGTGACGATCCCCTCTATTACCACCGGGATGCCGGAGAATCCATGCAATGTGTATCCGGCTAGTTTTAGCTTATCTCGGGAGAGCTTCAAGTTCTCGAAGGCTTCTAGGAAGAGGATGTTTATCGAGCTTCCGTTGTCAACGAGGATGTGCCGGACCTCGAAGTTCGTCATGCTGAGGCTGACAACGAGTGCATCACAGTGTGGGAGCCGAACTCCTTTCAGGTCTTCCCCCGAGAAGGAGACAGAGAGTTGCTGGACCTGGGGGGGAGAGGGGGCCCTAGACGGCATTGACATCCCGGACGAACGCCTTGCGGGAAGTGTTGGACTCCCCTCCCATTGCCCTCCATGGACACAATGTAAGATGACCTGACCCTCGGGTTCTTCAGGCTCCTGGTCCCGCTCAGGGCACTGTCTGGGCGCTCGAGGAGGAGGGGAAGCCCTCCTGTTCCTCGTATCCCTATGGTCCTGAGTGTCTTCCCGTTTGAACTTCCGGAGGTACCCTCGTTGGATGAGGGCCTCGATCTCATCCTTCAGAGTACGGCAATGATCCGTGTCATGCCCGTTGTCCCGGTGGAAGCGGCAGTAGAACCGCTGATTCCTCTTCTTGCTATTGTTGTTGTTTGGCCCGGGGGGGAGGGGGGAATTGCACGAGGTTCCTGTCTTCGATCGCTAAGAGAATGGTTGATACGTTCTGCGTCAGCGGTGTGTATCTCTTGAAGCGAGGGACCGGAGGAACCCTTTTCGTGGCGCCCCCATCTCTTGGAACTTTCTTCGCTTGCTCGACCTCGTCGACCTTGCATTTTCCCTTCCCGGGGATTTCTTTCGAGTCCTCTGGATTCAGGGCTTCCTTAGCTCGGATGTACTTTTCGACCCGATTGAGGAGGTCGGGGAAATCTATAGGGGGCTTCTTTGTCAGGGAGGCCTTCAGCTATCCATGACGGACGTTGTGCCGGAATGCTGCCGAGGCAACCCCTGGGTCGAGGGAGGAAACCGATCTTGCCTCAGTGGTGAACCTTCGGACGAACACCCGGAGCGACTCCCCTTCCTTCTGCCGGAGGCCAAGTAGGGACGCACTTGTCCTTTCGGCCTTTCGGCTGGTCACAAAGTGGGTGAGAAAGTTGCCCTCCAATTGGTCAAAAGAATAGATAGAGCCGGAGACGAGCTTGGAGAACCATTTCCGAGCCGGACCCTGGAGGGTGGCGGGGAAGGCGCGACACAGGAAGGGATCCGATGCACTGTGAATCATCATGAGGGTTTTGAAGCCCTCCATGTGATCTGCAGGATCACCCTCCCCGTCATAAGTCTCGAATTGAGGTGGGCGGAAGTTCCGGGATATTTCCGCCCGTAAGATGGTAGTGGAGAAAGGAGGTCGGACGGGCCTGTATCCCTGGGCCAGCCTCGGGCCACCGTCCACGAAGTGGTCGAGGCGGTCTTCCATTTCTTGGAGCCGCTTCAAGATGTCATCGTCGTACTCCGACTAGACTGTTGGGACGCGAGACACGCTAGCCTCGGCATCCGAACGGAAGTGAGAGCGGCAGACGTTCTCATCAACGGGGCTTCCCCGGATGGCCTCCATGATTTCTTTTCGGAAGTCTTGGAACTCTTGGTGGGTGACCGGGGCTCGCTCGGCCCGATTTTGTTGAGCCGGTGGGCACCGGCCGACGCAGCTGAGTGCTGGTCCCCGCCCTTGGGGCGGAGGTTTGGGATGGTTCGGGGCCGAGTTGGAAGTGGCCCCTCCCCTACTCCGGCTTGCCTGTCGATTCTGGATTACCCCCCGTAGGTCGGGTTGGATCGGACGGGAGGCACCCGGTTGGAGTCCGTGACTGACCCCGGGTTGTTGGATGCATGAGCGTCGGCGCCGACGCCCTGTGGAGGCACGTCCAGCCGACGCGCTGAGGTAACAGCTCTCGTGGCTTTGGGCGCCATGTGAGCTCGGATTGACGGGGTACCATTGATGGCTGAGCTCGGGCCGGCGTCTGCACTAGGAGAGTTTCCCACAGACGGTGCCAACCTGATGTGGTTTGTTTTTGGGGAGGCATGTGGATGCACCAGGTGTGAGTTCTTCTCGATTTGTATTAGTGAAGGAAGCTCTGGTGCGGACGGCCCTCAGCTGGGCGAACGGTTGGGAAGTAGGCGGGAGTGAGGTGGAGACTGGATGCCCGGCTTGGTCAGGAGGCTTGGATCCGAGGTCTCGTGTACCTGCACACGGTCTAGGAACACCAGGGTTGGTCCCGGTGCCAGACCCTCCGACGATCTAGTCAGATACTGAGAGAGTAACAGTAACTAGGGTTTGAGAGGGAAAAGATTGATTACCTGGATAAGGGGTAGAGGGTCTGGTATTTATAGGAAAAGCCAACAGGGTCTGGACCCGTTTGGGGCCGGGTCTGGATCCGGTTACTCGTGGGCCTGACGTAGCAGAAGTCCAAGTGGTATAGGGCTAACGTGGCGGAGGCCTGGGCGGTTTTCAGTCTGACGTGACAGAGGCCTGAGCGGTTTCCAGGCTGACGTGGCAGAGGCCTGGACGGTTTTTGTGCTGACGTGGCGGATTCGGATGATCCGACGGTGCACGCTTCCTGAGGGAATTCTGTGGCCCAGAAGGAGCCACGTCATCTGACCCATATCAGACTACTAATTAGTGAGTCATGCACTGTGGACGAACTGATGAAAAACCTCTGATTTACGATCAGAACTAGAAAAAGAATTATTCTTTAGGGGCTAATAATAGACTGGAGTCCTTATTCATTCCTAGCTAATATGAAAAACCTCTGATTTAAGTTGGACAAGTATCCAAGGGGGGTTTATCTTGATGGAGACTTGGAAGGAACTCAAGACAGAGGAGGGGGAGGTACTCAAAGGGAAACCTTGGCTAATGGCAAAGTTTGAATAATTGGAAGGAACTCAAGACAGAGGAGGGGGAGGTACTCAAAGGGAAACCTTGGCTAATGGCATAGTTTGAATAATATTAGGAGGGACCTATTAATAATTTTCGCCCCTTGTTTTCAGGGACATCTCAGCATAGGGGTAACTCACTAATTGTAGATGCACTCAATATCTCGCTTCTAGCATATTGGATTAGATTTTTATCTCAAGTTACTTGTAATTTCAGCATAATTTGACACTTGGTTCACAGGTCCAGGTGACATGTCAAATGTTTCACATGTCAAATGTTCCACGTAAAGAAAAAAAATAAACTTGTAGAGCATGTTATGTAGGATATCGTCTAGGAAATAAGAGAGCCCACGTTGGACTTCTTCAAGATGCCTATCTCTTGTATATCTCTTGTACGATCTCCACAAATTTCAACTGTAAGTATCTACCACAAAAGAAAACTTTAGTCATTATAAGAGCACTAGGTTTGCCCGTTGACACATGCCTACAGTACGTCTTCGAAACGGTGCTAGTTTGATTATATAAAATAGCTTTGAAGGTCCAGCAAATTAATTGAAGTAGCAAACATATTATATGAGGAAGCAGTATATCTACTTTTAAGCTCAACCATCGCCTTCTTGATCATTAGCTTGAACTTACCTGAAGTGCATATAGTTTGTTAGAAACACTGCATAAAGTTTTTTTTAACTTCAACATCACTTTTAGATGCTTGTAATAGTTATGCAAGGACATTATCATATAAATTTTATAGAGTTTAATCTAATTTCATAACCATTATGAGCATGTCTAAATACAATGGTAACGCAAGTGCATGTGTGAAGCTATTTACAATACCAATAATCTAAACATTTGTTTGTCTGAGACTCAATTTGCAATTGGAATACCTCTTATTATTATTTCAACAAAAATGAAATACATGAAGTTCTCAAAACTCTAAACCAAGCTAATCATTTCTTTTATCTAAACTTTGTGTCCCCATTGCACCTTTACAAAAAAAAAATCAAAATGGATAAATAACAAATTTATTTTAGCTGTCTTTCTTGAGTAGAGAGTTTACACCATTCACTGGTAAACTGCAGTCATCCCAATCCTATATATCCAAACATATACTAAAAGTTCTTATATGTTAAGTTATCCATGGTTTCTAATAACCTGTGAAGGGAACATTTCACGATAGTATTTTCTCTTGTAGTAAAGAAATTAATGTTGCATATTTGTCAAGTTATTTTAGGTTTCTGGTCAGCTTACATGTCCTGCTTTGGTTTGGAAGCCCAAATTGAGGCCACCAAATAATCTATCTCTCACTTGCGTACACCTTAAATCAAAACCAATAAAAAAACTCATCAAATAAATCACCAAATTAAATTTTTCTTAACCCAAAATTAAAACAATCATACCTCTTTGAACTTAGATTTCATGCACACACAAAATTCGAGTCAGCAAAAAACTGAGTAATCCCCTGCACACACAATTAAAAATTAGAATGAGAATTCGGTTAATGAGATAAAATTAGAGTCGTCGCATCGCATATAAAGGCTCTTGATTCGGTAGAGAGTCGCCGATACGGAGTAGCTTGATATTCGCGCTAGATTTGATTGAGGGGAGTCACCGATACAGAATCAGCAGCGGATCAGATATCGGCGACGACCTCTTGATTAGGGTTCGACATTGGATTTGGATTTGGATTTGCTTTGAGATTTTCAAATTTTCAAAATTTTCAAAATTTTCAAAATTTCAAAATTTCAAAATTTTCAAAATTTCAAAATTTCAAAATTTCAAAATTTCAAAATTTAAAATTTAAAATTTGTTTAATTTTAAAAATTTTTAAACTTTAGAAATTTTATAAATTTTAAAAAATTGTAATTTTTTAAATTTTTAATTTTTAAAAATTTTCAAATTTTTTTTAATTTTTTTAATTTAAAATTTTTAAAATTCTAAATTTTAATTTAAATTTTATATGTTTTAAATTTTTAAAATTTTTAAATTTTTAAAATTTTTAAATTTTTAAAAAAAATTTTATTAATTTTTTATAAGTTTTTGATTTTTTGAATTATTTTAAATTTTTTAAAATTTCTATTATTTTAAAATTTTTAAAATTGTTAATTTTAAAAATTTTAAAATTTTCAAATTAATTTTTGTAAAATTTTAAAAATTTTTGAAATAATTTTTTTAAAGTTTTTGATATTTTTGAATTATTTTTAAAGTTTTTAAATTTAAATTTTTTTAGTTTTTAAATTTTAAATTTTTTTAATTTTTTAATTTTTAATTTTCTTAATTTTTTTGAATAGGGGAAAGAGAGAGAGAAAGAGAGAAAGAGAGTAGCGCCCCGAATCTCCATAGTGGTGATTCGTGACGTAATCCAGAATCTTTCCTTCAAACAGTCATAATACAGGAAAAAAAAGGGAGGAAATTTTTTTAACAAATTTTATTCCACGATGTACAAGTTCAAGTGTTACAATATTTGCTGTTCAGAAATTACAAATCATGTTTTACAAAAAATAAAAAAAGTGAATAAGGAACACTTGGTACTGTCACTTGGATGCACCATGTAATATTCCGGACGAATATTATATTGTATAAATTATTATTTCGAATCTCCATAGTGGTGATTCATGACGTAATCCATAATCTTTCCTTCAAACAGTCATAATACAGGGGAAAAAAGGCAGGAAATTTTTTTAACAAATTTTATTTCACGATGTACAAGTTCAAGTGTTACAATATTTGCTGTTCAGAAATTACAAATCATGTTTTACAAAAAATAACAAAAGTGAATAAGGAACACTTGGTACTGTCACTTGGATGCACCATGTAATATCCCGGACGGATATTATATTGTATAAATTATTATTTTTAAATAAAAATATTTTTATTGAATTGACTTGGTTTTTCAAATAAAAAGTTACCCGGACAAATATACTAGTATGTATATACAGGTATTGTATCAGTTTTGTGCACATGTACAAAACCCTGAAAAACGCATTTTTGAGAAAATATCTGGAAAATCTCGGGCAGACACTGAAAATTAATATTTTATTTTTATTTTCCGAAATGAAATATTTTTGGGGGATATCACCCGGTTTTGTTAATAAGCATTATCTGTGTGTATGTACCAGTCTGTATACATCTGTATTGTATCAAATTGATACTGGAATCTTCCGGACTGATAATAAAATTTATTTTATTATTATTTTCGGAATTAAATTATTTTTGTACGGATTGAGCGGTTTTACAAACGGAAATTATCGGTATATAGATATATACATACGTTAGCGTATTGTACCGATTTCGTACGTTTGTACAAATCATGTAGTATGTGTTTTGGACAAAAATAACTTATTTTTGTCTTGATTAATCAATTTTGGATGGACAGGATTTGTTTGGAGGCTTAAACCTAGGGTTAAGATTAATTAGGGACACATATGAGTTAATATGTGTTTTCTACTAAAACAATCTCCTCCACCTCACCATGCCACCTCACCCCTCCACCTCCTTACTATTCTTGGCCGGCCAATCTAACCCCAAGGAGTTTTGTGCAATTGTGTAGGTGTATTTTGCACTTTCCACCCTCATTTCATCCTATAAAAATCCCTCCCTTTCACTCTTTGCCCCATTTACAAGAAAAAAAAAGGGGAAGGAAAAGAAAGATAAGGAAAACCCTAAGTGTTCTTCATTTGGGGGTTTTCCATAGGAGTGTTCTTCATTGAAGGTTTTTTTTTGTAGTAGAAGCTGAGGAGGAAGGAAAAGGTTGCTAGCTAGTCCTTCCTACAAGAAAATCACAAGGTGGGGATTCTTTACTCTAATTTTAGTCGCTTGTTCTCTTTTTATTTTGTTTATATAGAAAATAAAATACCACTCCTTCCTCCTTAGCTTGTAATAAAGTGAAGAGAGAAGAGAGAGATAGTAATAAAGTAATGAATTTTTTAGTTTTGGGGGAAAATATTTGGTGTTGGTTTTGGGGGGAAATGTGTTTTGTGAGGTTAGATCCAGACATTTGATTTTGGGGAGATTGAAGGTGAGCCACTTGATAGCTTTCTTTGTGTTTTATTTTATATATATATATATATATGGCATTTGATTTTGGGGAGATTGAAGGTGAGCCGCTTGATAGCTTTCTTTGTGTTTTATTTTATATATATATATATATATATATATATATATATATATATATATATATATATAGGATAAAAGGGATATGAGCAACTTGCTCATTTAGTAAATGAGCAATTGATTATGTGGCATAGGGTAAAAGGGATATGAGCAACTTGCTCATTTAGTAAATGAGCAATTGATTATGTGGCATGCATGTGATACATTGGACAACTAACCATTTTAAAGATTGTCCAATCACATGTATGCCACATAATCAATTGCTCATTTAATAAATGAGCAAGTTGCTCATAACCCTTTTACCCATATATATATATATATATATATATATATATATATATATATATATATATATATAGTTGAAACGTGGTTGAAGATTGTATGAGGAAATTGATGGTAATGAGTTTTAGGAATTAACCAAAATATCCTAATTCAGATGTTAACCACACAAATATTGTGATTTTAAGTTATGTTTTTTGATTTTGTCCCTAAATTGATAACTGCGCTGTTGTAGAATGGCGCTTCAAAATTGCCCAAACAAATTATATAGGTAAAAAATTTAACTCTTTCAGTTAAAATTGAATAAATCTTTGGTCATATTGTTTTTTTTAAATTTGTTGTTTGAGCTTGAATGAGTACCTCTTTATTGTGTTTTGATTTGTGGAGGCTTTACAGAAGAAGTAGATTCCTAGTTCCTACTTTGGAGATAGTTCCGAAAACACTCATGCTTGAGGGAAGTTCCGCACTCTGTTTATTCCTTTTAAATTTTATTTCATTTCTGTTTTATTATGTGTTGGTGTAGGTAATGATGACAAATAATATTTTATACAAGCTTTAAGAAAGGCATGCTACTTCTTCTATTTTTGTGCTCTGTTTATGATGTTTATGAGCATTTTGAGTTGTGTTAGTAGTGTTGTTATACTACAAACCATTTCCTGGGGGAGAAAAGGGTGAGAGTAAGGGTGGCAGTTGGCCCGAACCCGCCCGCCTAGGTCCGACCCGATAATTAGGGGGTTTGGACTAATAATTCTCATTTCGGGCCGGGTTCGGGCTCAATTTTTTAGTAGTGTTGTTATACTACAAATCATTTCCTGGGGGGGAAAAGGGTGAGAGTAAAGGTGGCAATTGGCCCGAACCCGATCCGGGCCCGCCTAGGTCCGACCCGATCCGGGACTAATAATTCTCATTTCGGGCATGGCCGGGCTCAATTTTTTAGGCCCGAGGAAAATTCGGGCCGGGTTTGTGTCACGCCCCGCTTCCGAAAAAGGAATGCGGAATACAGATACGTAACAAAAGCCCAGTGAATGATTTTCATCATCCTTAAGCTGTTTCAAAATCTTTACAACACATCACAAATATAATTAGAGTCGGAAGCAAAAGGCAAAACCATTCATGCATAATTGAAACAAATTACCAACAGAAAATTTACTTGAAACCAAATACCATATTCTCGAATAAATCAGAGTGTGGAGAAAAACAAATATCCTGGGTCACATCGCCCAAATACAAATAATATCCAATAAATCAAATACACTTTGTTCAATGTTCAAGCGTCAACTAATAATAATCATAAAGCAGAAATTTCAAACTTAATATATCCTTTCGCCATTACCATCTAGCAGTTGGCCAACCTGATCTGTAATTAGTAAATTTGCATGAAAAGGAAAAAAGAAGAAAACAGGTACCCGTCAATTGCAATTCGCGGGTCACAAATAATGTAGGATACAAGCACATAGGGAAAAACTAACAGATCTAACTAATAGTAGAAACAGACCTAGCATGGTATGGCAGTATCAACTAGCATGGTATACTAACATGTGTCAAGTGTCAAGTGTCAAGTGTCAAGTGTCAAGTGTCAAATAATATGCAACCAGATATACAGATAGTGTCAAGTAATGTGTCACATGGTAGTGTCAGACATATAACAAATAGTCAGATATTCAGATAACAAAAAACAGAAAACAGATTCAGATTCAGATTCAGATTCAGATTTATATAAGTATTGTGTGATTACTATCTAGGTAGCATTTCATGCGCTATACTTTTATCACATGGTTGCTACATTCAAAACAATTACGTTTGTAGATTTCGTAGGGAATGTACTTAGGTATCAGTAACAGTAACAGTAGCAGTAACAGTCCGAACCTAGTGGTCCGCCTCCGAGTACACCTTCCTATAGGGAAGTGTGCATTTAGGTAATCAGTAACAGTAACAGTCAGAACCTATTGGTCCTCCTCCGAGTACACCTTCCTATAGGGAAGCATGTAGTCAGGTAATCAGTAAAAGTATAGCAGATGCTCAGTATGGGAAACACGGGCCCCATTCCAGGTACACATTTCTATGCTTTCCCACTACTAGATCTTTCCCTCAAACCCCGGCTTGGTTACTTTTATTATTATGGTTATCAAAAAGACATGAATGCGTACTAAATAGTGTCAAACTAACATGGTATAATCAGTATTAGGTTCAGGGAAACAAATATACAAACATGGATGATATGCAATCACATAAACGAGCAAAATAGTCTATGTTCATAATCAGGACAGCATGACCAATCAGTACTAAAACAATGATTCTAGTCTCTACAGAAATGCAAACCTAGATCCTCCGAAGGATCTGGAAACTAGACATCCACACGAATCCAATGCAAATAAATAAGTCACATACTAGTTCACAACAACACAGCTCAAAACTGATTAGAATACAGAATTTAGGTTCAGCCAGAAATTAGGAAAACTAATACAAGAGTATGAAAACAGCATAAAAACACATTAAATAAATCCACGAAAAATCTAGGGTATTTCCCTATAAGTCTAGACTCAAAATAATAAGTTTCATAATATTTCAGTAAGTATAGATCAGCCATCAAAAATACAAAAGCATCAAGAAAACATAGTTTAGCAAATCTTGAAATCTCAACACTGCTGTACGAAAATTAAGATATCTCGCAACTAGTGAATCGAAATCCAATTCCGCCAAAGGGACATGAAAGTAGATAGAATTTACTAACTTTCATATTTCACAAAGAATTTTCATACAATATAAGGAATCATGGTGAAATTAGATTCTTTACTGAACAGCGCGGAAAATACAGCATGAGAAGATTTTAGAAAAGAGCATGAAACACCGCACAAAACTTGTCTTTAAAATTCATCAAAAATCTGGGTAGTCCCTAATATCATAAGGAAACACTGAGCAAAATATTGGATCAAGATAATATGTATAGAATAGTTCTTGAAAATAATTTGTTAACAAAATTAACCCAGAACAGAATCTGGAATAGATCGACAACTCAGTACCAAAACATTCATAACTCACTCATACGAAATCCAAATTAAACAAAACCAATGGGGTTTGAAAATAGACAATATTATCTAAAATTCATGTTTTATTTTGGAATCAAGATTCTGACTGTAGCATAGACGAAAACAACAATCAAAACAGAACACCCAGTAAATACAGATTTCTCACTTCAAATCTAGAACATCATAACTTCAAGAATATTGATCCAAACACATCCAAACTTGAAATACAACCTAGGGTTATTAACATATCTACACCTATTATTTCACATAGGTATTCATTCAAACATCCATTCACACAAAGATTCACATACATGCCTAGAAATCAAGAATTGGACAAATCCTAGGTTATCTCCTATCAAGATTTGTGTCATAAGTCATCTATGGCCAAATTATCACAATAGAGACAAAATCCATCAAGGAAAATACAATCTTTGGTTGTCTCTAGACCCAACTATACTATAGGTGAACTTTTTGACTTGTATCAAACCAAATGAATTGTAGTAAAAGTTACTTGCCTTAGTACGGAGATGAACTAGATTCAAATAGTCCTAGAAGCAAAACCTACGAACGAAATCCTCTCCAAGTGCGAATCCAAGCAACTACGAACAAAAACTTCCACGAACGATCTCCTTGAAGAAACAATCAAAGTGGCAAATACCCACTTTGAGAAACCACAAGAGAGGTGATGCAAGAGATCTTAATGGTGTTTTTGATGGTGGTAGCCGGCAATCAATGGGGATGTAGGTCGGGTTGTGGGGTTGATTTATGGTATCGGAGTGGGGTGGTGTAGGCCGGAGTAGAGGCTCGGCCTAGGGAAGGTGGTGGTCGGTTGTGTAGATGGAGGGGGGGGGGGGGGGAGATTAGGTTTTAGGGTTAGGGTTTTGGGATTCGGGGTTATATATATATGGGGTTAATGTGGGTTAATGGGTTGTGGGTATTAGTATGTAGTAATAGGTATACAAATGGGTAATGTGTATTGGGTAAATAACAAATGGGGATACAATTTAGAGTGAATTCTATGGCTGTTGAAAAATCTTATTAGGAGTCAAAAATCATAGGTTTGGGAAATCACCACCAAAATTCCATCACAACACTATGGCAAAATAAAATGAGGATAACGAGTCCAAAAATGAGGAAAAGAATCAAAATGATGAAAGAAGAACAAAGGAGACGATCAAACAACACAAGGAGCTCAAAATGAAATAAAATGAATATATATTGAAAACAAATCCAATATATGGTTCCGAAAAATACAAGAGATATAAAATACACAAAAATGAAAAAATACACTCCAAAATACATAAAATGAAAAAACAGGGGTTACAATCCTACCCACCTAACCGAAAAATTTCATCCTCAAAATTCAAAAGAAAGATACATAGGGTAACCCCAAAAACAACGAAAAAATACAAAACAAAACCAAAGCAACTACTCAAACAAATGAGGAAACTTCTGCTGAATTTTCTCCTCCAACTCCCAAGTCGACTCACCAGGCGAGTGAGGATTCCAAGCAACACAATCAGCTTGATGACCTTGTTCTTAAGCACTTTCTCCCGCCGATCCACAATAGCGACTGGCGGAATCTCACAAGTCAAATCCGGCCGAATGGTCAACTCAGAATAGTCGATCACGTGGCCCTCATCTCGGATATATCTCCTGAGTTGTGAGACATGGAAAACATCTTGCACTCCTGATAAAGCTGGCGGCAATGCATGACGATAGGCTACCTTGCCTACTCGCTCCAAAATCTCAAACAGTCCAATAAACCTCGGGCTAAGCTTGCCCCTGCCACCAAACCGAATGACACCACGCCACGGTGATACCTCGAGAAAAAGATGGTCACCAACAACAAACTCTAATGCCCTACAATGGAATCAGCCCACCGCTTCTGCCTATCCTGAGCTGCCTGTAAGTGCTTCCTGATCTGAACCACAACATCCACTGTCTTGGTGATCAACTCTGGATCCAACAACTTCCTCTCACCAATGTCATTCAAGCACACTGGTGACCTGCACTTCCGTCCCTAGAGTGCCTCGAACGGAGCAGCTTTAATACTGGCTTGAAAGCTGTTATTGTACGAGAACTCTACAAGATACAAATGATCCTCCCAAGACCCACCAAACTGAAGCATGCAGGACCTCAACATGTCCTCAAGAATCTGAATAGTCTGCTCTGACTTTCCATCAGTCTGGGGATGAAAAGCTGTACTGTACTTTAATTTGCTCCCCAAACTGTTCTGAAGACTCTCCCAAAACTGAGATCTAAATCACGTATCCCTGTCGGATACAATACTAATTGGAACCTCATGAAGTCTAACAATCTCTTGTATGTACCTCTCAGTAAGGCTCTCAGTAGACTGACCGACACAAAAAGGAATGAAGTGAGCACTCTTCGTCAAACGGTCAACAATCACCCAAATAGCATTATGACCCTTAGGACTTCTCGGCAAAGCAGTCACAAAATCCATAGTGATATGTTCCCACTTCCACTCTGGAATAGGAAGCGATTGAAGAAGTCCAGCGGTTCTCTGATGCTCTGCCTTAACCTGCTGACAGACCAAACACTGAGAAACAAACTGAGCCACAGCCCTCTTCATACCATGCCACCAGAAATGAAGCTTCAAATCCCGATACATTTTAGTACTGCCGGGATGGATAAATACGAAGACTGATGAGCTTCTTTAAGTAACCTCTGACGAACTTCACCTCTAAGGACACATAACCGGGTACCAAAACGAAGAGAACCATCTGCATGAATAACCATGTCCGTCCTGGATCCAGACTCAACCTCAACTCGAAATTTTTGCAACTGCGCATCACTAGCCTGCGCCTCTTTAATCTGCTCAATAAGAGACGACTGCAACTAGAGCGCCAAACAACTCTGACCAGAACTCGGCAACACCACATCAAGCTCCAACCTCCTCATTGCTCAACGAGATCACTCTGCTGAGTAAGAACGTAACTGCTGGTCTCCTGCTCAAAGCATCAGGCACCAAGTTTACTTTACCAGGATGGTATTACAAACTGATGTCATAATCGGCCATAAGTTCCAACCAATGCCTTTGCCTCATGTTCAACTCCTTCTGGGTGAAGACGTACTTGAGACTTTTATGGTCCATAAAGATCTCCACTCGGTCCCCAAGTAAATAATGTCTCTACAGCTTCAAAGCAAAGATCACTGCCACTAACTCCAAGTCATGAGTAGGATAGTTCTTCTCATGCAGCCTCAACTGCCTTGATGCATACGCAACAACACGGCCCTTCTGCATAAGAACTGCTCGAAGACCCTTACCAGAAGCATCACAGTGAACCACAAATCCGCCTGAACCATCTGGAATAGTCAACACAGGCGCTGACGACAATCTGTTCTTCAACTCAACAAAAGCCTCATTGCACTCATCAGACCAACAAAACTTCTAATCCTTCCCAGTCAATTTAGTCAACAGTCCCACTATCTTCGAAAAATCCTGGACGAACTTCCGATAATAGCCAGCCAAACCAAGAAAACTCCTGACTTCTGAAACTGACTTGGGAATAGGCCAATCCTTCACAGCCTCAATCTTGGCAGGATCCACAGAAATACCATTGCCAGAAACAATGTGCCCCAAGAAAGAAATCCCTTCTAGCCAAAACTCGCACTTGCTAAGTTTCCCATAAATCTGATTCTCTTAAAGTCTGTAGAACCACTCTAAGATGCTCAATATGATCTTTCCGATTCTGAGAATACACCAAAATATCATCAATGAAGACCACCACAGATCTATCCAAGTACTAGAGAAAACCCGGTTTATAAGATTCATGAATACAGCCGGCGCGTTCGTGACTCCGAATGGCATCACAAGATACTCATAGTGCCCGTATCTAGCCCTGAAAGCAGTCTTCTGTATATCTGCAGCCTTCACCTTAACTTGCTGATATCCAGAATTAAGATCCAACTTCGAGAAAACAGCAGCCCCACTCAGCTGATCAAACAAATCATCAATCCTGGGCAACGGATACCGATTCTTCACAGTAACTCTGTTCAGCTCTCGATAATCCATGCACAGACGACGACTACCATCCTTCTTATCAACAAAAAGGACTGGAGCATCTCAAGGCAAAATACTAGGTCTGATGAAACCCAAATCAAGTAACTGTTGAATCTGCACCTTAAGCTTTGCCAGCTCATCCGGTGCCATCCTGTAGGGACTCTTTGATATCGGTTCTGTTCCAGGCTGAACATCAATACCGAATTCCACTTCCCTATCAGTGGGTAAGCCAAGCAACTCATCTGGAAAAACATCCAAGAAATCCCGAACTACTAGAGGTGCAGCCTCACAGCCTGAGTGCAACTCCATCGCACAATCCACCTGCTCAACTGCAGTCTTTGCTCGGCCAAGAGAAGACTTTCTGGCATGGAACTCAAATTCTGCTCGATCTGGAATTCTGAAGACAACATTCTTGGCACGGCAATCAATAACGGCATGGGCTTCACCCAACCAATCCATACCCAGAATAACGTCGAATCCTGAATTTCCAATTATAATCAGGTTGGCTTTGAAATCTGTGTCCCCAATAACAACGGAACATTGCCTGCACTCACGGGAACAACTGTCAACCCCACCACCGGTCACGATGTTCCAAGCCTCTGACATGTTGCTGCATTCCAACTAATTGCGAGCGACAAATCGAGAGGAGACAAAAGAATGGGTTGCCCCAGAATCAAAAAGAATATAGGCAGGAAAAGAGCAAACAAGGATGATACCTAAAAGGAATCAAAGACAAGGAGAAAAGCATAGAAGATCAAGGGATAGAGAGAAGCAAACAAGGAATCAAGGGATTGAATAAGGAGGGATCAAAATAGAGGGAACAAGACTAATATCCAGAATCTGAATTGGTATAAGTTTCATTTATGCATGCATGGTTGGTGAAATGTTGTGCAGATCCTAGTTCGAGCCAAGCTTGTCTAATATATTAGGCAACTAATACATTAGCCAAACCTAATGCTCTGATACCACTAAAAATTCTGTCACGCCCTGCTTCCCAAAAAGAAATACGGAATACAGATACATAACAAAAGCCCAGCGAATGATTTTCATCATCCTTAAGCTGTTTCAAAATCTTTACAACACATCACAGATATAATCAGAGTCGGAAGCAAAAGGCAAAACCATTCATGCATAATTGAAACAAATTACCAACAGAAAATTTACTTGAAACCAAATACCATATTCTCGAATAAATCAGAGTCTGGAGAAAAACAAATATCCTAGGTCACATCGCCCAAATACAAATAATATCCAATAAACCAAATACACTTTGTTCAATGTTCAAGCGTCAACTAATAATAATCATAAAGCAAAAATTTCCAACTTAATACATCATTTTGCCATTACCATCTAGCAGCTGGCCAACCTGATCTGCAATTAGTAAATTTGCAGGAAAAAGGAAAAAGAAGAAAACAAGTACCCATCAAATGCAAGTCGCAGGTCACAAATAATGTAGGATACAAGCACATGGGAAAAAACTAACAGATCTAACTAATAGTAGAAACAAACCTAGCATGGTATGGCAGTATCAACTAGCATGGTATACTAACATGTGTCAAGTGTCAAGTGTTAGATAATATGCAACCAGATATACAGATAGTGTCAAGTAATGTGTCACATGGCAGTGTCAGACAGATAACAGATAGTCAGATATTCAGATAACAGAAAACAGATTCAGATTCAGATTCAGATTTCAGATTCAGATTTCAGATACAGATTTAGATTCAGATTCAGATTTATATAAGTCTTGTGTGATTACTATCTAGGTAGCACTTCATGTGCCAGACTTTTATCACATAGTTGCTACATTCAAAACAATTGCATTTGTAAATTTATAAGGGGATCATATAGGGCAGTGTACTTAGGTATCAGTAACAGTAACAGTAGCAGTAACAGTCCGAACCTAGTGGTCCACCACCGAGTACACCTTTCTATAGGGAAGTGTGCATTCAGGTAATTAGTAACAGTCAGAACCTATTGGTCCTCCTCCGAGTACACCTTCCTATAGGAAAGCATGCAGTCAGGTAATCAGTAACAGTATAGCAGATGCTCAGTATGGGAAACACGGGCCCCCTTCCGAGTACACATTTTCATGCTTTCCCACTACTAGATCTTTCCCTCAAATCCCGACTTGGTTACTTTTATTATTATGGTTATCAAATAGACATGAATGCATACTAAATAGTGTCAAACTAACATGGTATAATCAGTATTAGGTTCAGGGAAACAAATATACAAACAAGGATGACATACAGTCATATAAACGAGCAAAATAGTCTAGGTTCATAATCAGGATAGCAAGACCAATCAGTACTAAAATAGTGATTCTGGTCTCTACAAAAACGAAAACCTAGATCCGCCAAAGGATCTAGAAACTAAACATCCACACAAATCCAACGCATATGAATAAGTCATATACTAGTTCACAACAACACAGCTCAAAACTGATTAGAATACAGAATTTAGGTTCAGCTAGAAATTAGAAAAACTAATACAAGAGCATGAAAACAGCTTAAAAACACATTAAATAAATCCACGAAAAATCTGAGGTATTACCCTATAAGTCTAGACTCAAAATAACAAGTTTTATAATATTCCAGTAAGTATAGATCAGCCATCAAAAATACAAAAGCATCAAGAAAACATAGTTTAGCGAATCTTGAAATCTCAACACTGCTGTACGAAAATTAAGATATCTCGCAACCAGTAAATTGAAATCCAATTCCGTCAAAGGGACATGAAAATAGATAGAATTTACTAACTTTCATATTTCACAAAGAATTTTCATACAGTATAAGGAATCATAGTGAAATTAGAGTTCTTTACTGAACAGCGCGCAAAATACAGCATGAGAAGATTTTCGAAAAGGGCATGAAACACCGCACAAAACTTGTCTTTAAAATTCATCAAAAATCTGGGTAATCCCTAACATCATAAGGAAACACTGAGCAAATTATTGGATCAAGGTAATATGTATAGAATAGTTCTTTAAAATAATTTGTTAACAAAATTAACCCAAAAATGAATCTGGAATAGATTGACACCTCAGTACCAAAACATTTATAACTCACTCATAAGAAACCCAAATCAAACAAAACCAGTGGGGTTTGAAAATAGACAAAATTATCTAAAATTCATATTTTATTTTGGAATGAAGATTCTGACTGTAGCATAGACGAAAACAGCAATCAAAACAGAACATCCAGTAAATACAGATTTCACACTTCAAATCTAGAACATCATAGCTTCATGAAATATTGATCCAAACACATCCAAACTTGAAATAAAACCTACCAAACATCTCAACATCATGATTTAGGGTTATTAATATATCTACATCTATTATTTCACATGGGTATTCATCCAAACATTCATTCACACAAAGATTCACATACATGCCTAAAAATCAAGAATTGGACAAATCCTAGGTTATATCCTATCAAGATTTGTGTCATAAGTCATCTATGGCCAAATTATCACAATAGAGACAAAACCCATCAAGGAAAATACAATCGTTGGTTGTCTCTAGGTCGGGTTGTGGGGTTGATTTATGGTATCGGAGTGGGGTGGTGTAGGCCGGAGTAGAGGCTCGGCCTAGGGAAGGTGGTGGTCGGTTGTGTGGATGGAGGGGGGGGGGGGGAGATTAGGTTTTAGGGTTTGGAGGGGGGGGAGATTAGGTTTTAGGGTTAGGGTTTTGGGATTAGGGGTTATATATATATAGGGTTAATGTGGGTTAATGGGTTATGGGTATTAATATGTAGTAATAGGTATACAAATGGGTAATGGGTATTGAGTAAATAACAAATAGGGATACAATTTAGAGTGAATTCTATGACTCTTGAAAAATCTTATTAGGAGTCAAAAATCATAGGTTTAGGAAATCACCACCAAAATTCCATCACAACACCATGGGAAAAAAAATAATGATAACGAGTCCAAAAATGAGGAAAAGAATCAAAATGATGAAAGACGAACAAAAGAGACGATCAAACAACACAAGGAGCTCAAAATGAAATAAAATGAATATATATTGAAAATAAATCCAATATACGGTTCCGAAAAATACGAGATAAAATACACAAAAATGAAAAAATACACTCCAAAATACATAAAATGAAAAATAGGGGTTACAGTTCGAGCCCAAGTGCTTAGGCCCGATGGGCCCAAATTAATTTTTTATATGTGCATGTGTATGTTTTTATAAACATCATGTATATTTATGTATGATTTTTTTATAAAGAGAATATTCTTGTAAATAAGTTGAAATGAGTGTTAAAGTTTATAGATAGAAAAATAATGCCTTGTATATAAAATTAAATTAAAATAGACAAATTAGATGTTAATTACTCAAAAGTTTATCGTATTCCTATTATTGTTATTTTTTTATCGTATATTATTTTTTATATAGTTTTTTTTATGGGAAAGTTATATACTAGAACATGCATAAATAGTCAGGCCTAGGCCCGGATCTATTTTTGGGCCTAATTCGGGCCTGGGCTCGGGCCAAATTTTTTAAGCCCGAAGAAAAATCGAGTCGGGTTCGGGGCTATGTTTTCAACTTCAGGCTCGGGCTCGGGCCTATATGGATCCGGCGCAAACTCGACCCGTTGCTCGCCCTAGGTGAGAGTAACTGAGAGAAAAGGAGATAAAGGGGTATTTGTGTGGTCAAAATGACCATATTACCCTCGGGGGTATTTGTGTGGTCAAAATGAATTGGCTAATGTGCAACAGTCCGAAAACAAGCAAAGCATCAGCAGCAATATGATTTGTTTGATGCTTTACCAAATAAACGCTTAGGGAGTTTCAATCATTTGTATAATTGAGTTTGTATAATTTTTGAGTTTGTATACTTGTTGAGGTTGTACAATTTGAGTTTGTATAATTTTTGAATTAAGCATTTGTATAATTATTGAATTTGTATAATTTTTGAATCAAGCATTTGTATATAATTCACAATTTCACATACAATAAGTTTTGGTGCTCTCTATTTTTGCGTTTCCACCACCTTAAGCTTTGTTTATGTTTGTTTCCAGACATCTTAAGCTCAGTTTATGTTTTTTCCACGCATTTTGAGCTCTGTTTATGTTGTTTCCAGGCATCTTGAACTCAATTTATGTTGTCTCCACGCATTTTTAGTTATGTTTAGGTTGTTTCAATGCATTTTGAGCTCTATTTATATTGTTTCCAGTATTTCTATGGGGTTTGGATGATAAACAACAACCTACAAGAACTCTCCTCTAGAGCAAGCAACTTAGAACTTTCCTCTTCGCTGCTTTCAGTTACAAATGCATGCCACAATCCATTCGCTTTACTTTCTAGTAAGGACGTTCTTGAGGTAGCTGAAACTTTAGGAGTGGAGGCTTTGGGGCCACATTCAGTTGATAAGATCAAGCAAACTGCAACAGTTACTGTCGATCCCCCAGATCAACAGCAGCAGCTCATTTGAATGCTTGTTCTTATTGAACCCTGCTATGTGTTGTTTCTTGCTGTGTGCTCAAATTATTCCAATGAAGATCAACAGCTGGAATGTTAGTGGGTTGGGCAACCCCAACAAATGTGCCCTTATCAAAGATGGTATTCAAAGTGCTAAGATTTTGGTTATATGCCTTCAAGAATCTAAACTCTCCAAACCCTCTGACCGCAAGCTTGCTTCCATCGTGGGGACTCTTCTCACAAATTGTAAATCTCTTAATGCCATTGATAGCTGTGGTGGTGTTCTCATTGGTTGGAATGACAACATCCTAGACTGTTTTTATTATGCAATTGACATCCTCTCTTTATCCTTATCCTTCCGTACTAGAGCAGCTGGAGATGAGTGGTCTATCACATCTGTCTATGCTCCATTTGAAATGGACGACAGAGAACTCTGCTTCAGAGAGATCACTCAGCGTAGAACACTCTTATGTGATGCTTGGGTCATTTGCGGAGATTTTAATGCAACTATCTCTAATACTGAAAGGAATGGTGGTTCTAGTTCGAGCAGAGATATGAAGGACATCAGGAGCTGGATCCAACAACTTCAACTCATCGATCTCCCCCTTGCTGGTAGGAAGTTCACTTGGTCTAATCTTCGAGCATAACCGGCACTTGCTAGATTGGATAGATTCCTTATTACAAGCCAATTTGAACAACTGTTCCCAAAATGCCTTCAGCATTCCCTCCTACGCATTACCTCCGACCACTGCCCCCTTATTCTTGATTCACAAGCCATTACTCCCAGAATCCACTACTGCAAATTTGAAAAGGCTTGGTCCTCCCATCCAAGCTTTACGCCTGCTATTGCTTCTTGGTGGTCTAACTTCTCTTGTTCAGGCTCTTCAGTTGACATCTTCGCCACCAAGCTTACGCTTCTTAAGCGACGGTTTAAACGTTGGCGTAATGTGGAATTTGGTCACATTCCTATTCGTAAAAAGTCCCTACTAGATAAAATCCACATCTTGGATATTTGTGCTGATTCACAACCCCCTGATCAGATGCAAGAAGCCGAGCTCTCAGCTGCTTATAGGGAATACCAGTCTCTCAATAAGGCGAAGTTCACCTATTGGAGGCAATGTTCTAGAGTATCTTAGATCAAAGAGGGAGATGCCAACACTAGATTTTTTCGCACTATTGCCAATGGAAGAAGGCGTAAGAACTTTATTTATTCTCTTACTCACAGTGGTGATTTTATCACAGATCAACCCTCCATCAGATCATGCTTCGAGCAACACTTTAGAGAAATTTGTGGTTCTACTACCTGCCCAGATTTCAAAGTGGACTGCGCTACTCTCTATCCCAACCCTTCCCCTGATCTCTCTGCTCTTGATGCACCATTCTCCAAAGAAGAGATCCACAAGGTAGTCTTCAGTATGAACGGCGACAAGGCCCCTGGCCCCGATGGCTTCTCTATGCACTTCTACCAACAACGCTGGGAGACGGTCCAAGACGATCTTTGCTGCATGCTTCTTGACATCCAAGATGGTAAAGCTGACATCAACAGATTGAACTACTCCAACATCGTCCTTATCCCTAAATGCGACGGTGCTAACACCGTCTCTGACTTCCGCCTAATTAGTCTGCTCAACTGTTCAATGAAAATCTTCACCAAAATGCCTGAGTCCTATCCAACCATACTCTTTTCTCCTCCTCACAAAGTGCCTTTCTCAAAGGGAAGTCCATAGTCAACTGTTTCCTTGTCGCACACGAAGCAATTAACCTTTGCTGCTCCAAAAAGTCCGACACTCTTATGCTAAAGATTGAGGAAAGCCTTTGATACTCTAAGTTGGACCTTCATTGAGCAGATGCTTGTTGCTCGAGGATTTGGCCCCCGTTGGTGCAACTAGATCAAAGACATTCTCCACTCAACCAAATCCTCTGTTCTTGTTAACGGTGTTGCCGGCAAAACTATTTTATCCAAAAGAGGATTGAAGAAAGGTGACCCTCTCTCTCCGATGCTATTCATCTTGGGGGTTGATGTTCATGCTCAGATGCTGAGAACAGGTAGAGACTACGACACATTTTCTCAACTGAATCTCAGGGGCTCACTTGCACAGTTGTCCATTTATTGACGACACACTAATATTTTGCAAAGGTAATGAGCAGGATGTTCTCCACCTTAAATTGCTCCTTCACATTTTTGCAAATGTATCTGGCCTCCACATCAACCTCTCCAAATCATCCATCCTTTACTTTGGACATTCCAAGGCGAAGCTTCTAGCCTTTGCTCATATCCTAGGCTGCAAAAAGGAGTCCCTCCCCACCAAGTATCTGGGTATGCCCCTCTCCAAAGGCAAACTTAAGAAGAGTGATTGGCAACCACTCATTCTCAAAGTTGAGAGATGTCTGTCCACCTGGAAGGGACGATTGTTATCTAGGGGGGAGACTTATTCTTATTAATTCAGTGCTCAGTGCGCTACCAACCTACTTTGCTTCCTTCTTCAAACTACCACAATGGGTGATTGCTCAGATTGATCAGATACGGAGCAGATTCATCTAGGTAGGATGGGACACTAAGGCTTCAGCCCAAAAGGCAAGGAGGCCTAGGGATCTTAAATCTTTGTCAATTCAACAATGCACTCCTCATGAAGTTATCAAATCCCTCTACTTCAGGAATCCGACTAATTCCTTCATCTACACGTTGAGTTGAGTTGAGTAGGGAGACACTCAACTCCATAGAAAGACTCCACTCCAAGGGATGGGATGGTGATCTGACATGCACAACTTGTGCATGTCCGATGGAAACCACCTTCCACATTTTCTTCTAATGCCCTATGGCTGTTCAAACCTGGCACTGCTTCATGCACCATTTTGACATCCCACATCTCCCTGCATCTATTACTGATTGTTTTACTCACTGGTGTTTTGATTATCACAAGCACAAGTTTACACACTCATGGCACATGCTTACACTTGCCGCTGGTTGGAGTATCTGGCAGGCTCGGAATGACATTACTTTCAACAAGAATTCGATTACCATGGATAGGCTCATCTCTAACACCAAATTTTGGTTTTTCCATTGGCTAGATTCAAGTGGAGAATCAAAGAAGAAGGCCAAGATTACTCAGGAGCTCCAAGCTACAGGGGACAGCGACTTGATGACGCCAGCTGCAGCTCTTTCTCAAACAAGTGTAAGGGGTTCCCAAGTGTGATCCAGGGTTTTGCTTCTCAGATTTAGTTTTTGGCACTGTATGACTATTTTTTGAGGACACTGCCTGTCCTAGTCTTTGTATTTGTAAACTTTATTTAGCTCTGCTATCTCGTGGAGGATTGGTTCTTTTGTGCAAGCTTGCTGCGATATGTATCTGGGGGATGGGATCATACTATTGGACTAGTTGAGGAGTACGACAGACGTCCAATGCCCTCTCTACGCACCAATGGTATGCTATCTCAAACTTAGATACACATACAACATCTTAGTTATCGTCAGTCTACTCCAACTTAGTTATTTTGTAACTCTGACTACTCTTTTCGCTTATATATATATTTCCCATCGCGAGGTAGGTTATTCCTACCTTTTACCCGTCACAAAAAACTTAGAACCAAACCAATATCAATTAGCTTTGTTCTAGGCATAGCGCCGCTATTTTATTTAAAACTGTGAATCGTCTTTCAGTTGCATTTGGGGGAAAATGAAACTTCTTTACGGGAGAATAAGCAGCAGAAAGACAAAATAAGATCGTTTGTATCTTGATTTATCTGGTAATGATACTCTTATGTTACAACTTCATTAATCAATGACATGAAACATTAACCTGCACAATCCTGCATTCGAGGAAAATTATAGTTAATATGAATTTTCTTTTTCACAACAAAAATTCATCCGGAATCAAAGAAGACATCCAATTTTCATACAATAGCAGACCATAATGTGTATATCGGTACTTCAAATTTCCTTATTATAAGATACATAGAAAAAAGAACAAGTAGACACAAAATGCAGAAGTTTTCTACTAGTACAACTGGTAAGCCTCAAGTCGATTACAATAAAAAAGTGAATGCAACAAACAAAACTAATATAATTAGGCTAAATTTAAATTTAAAAAACCACTGAAGTATTGGTCATTTTTTAAAAAAAACCCACTGAATTTTTTTTATTAAAAAAACCTCACTGAACTACATTTTCCAGGCATGGGTGAGTGGTTTTTTTTATTAAAAAAATTGTGTTAAAAACATAGTTGGGTGAGGTTTTTTTATTAAAAAAATTTAGTGGGGTTTTTTTAAAATGACCAATACTTCAGTGTGGTTAACATCTGAATTAGGATATTTACATTATTGTTTGGTTAACATATAAGTTGCCTCTTAAAGTTTCTAGCGGCAGTTTGGTAAGTGCGAACAAGTACACCAACACTGAACCATGAAAGTTGTCTGTCCACTTCGCCTTCCTTGGATTTTGTTCTAGAGTAAATGTTGTTGTAATCAGTAGGAATGGCACTATCTATTGTATAGTCATGGTACTCGGATACCTGCAAAACATGTAACATTCAAAAGGTGTTCAAAACTTGCAGAAAAAAAATATTGAGCTAAGAAAGCATGATAATAGAAAGTGGTTGCACTTTCTCCTCCAGTCCAGACACATGGGCATAGTATAGAAATAACAGGGTGCTAGAGTTGAAACTTGGCAAAAAAACTTTCTACATAAAACCATATAACTAACAAAATCTGTGATATATCCCAACCAGCATAATTAGTGGGATACTATCCTACTTCTTATAAGAAATCAACTCCATGTCAACCAACATGCCCCCTTCCAAATCATAAAGGTTAGGTAGCATGTTTGTACATTTGTGAAGTACCCCCAGACTACTAACCACAACTTCTACTTTCGCACAAATAAGAAATCAATTAAATTCTATATTTCACATATATTTAACTCAAACTCAACATTAGAATCATATTGATTATAGAAAACTACTTCAAACAGAAAAATAAGAGCTTAAAAAAAATTGCTACTAGTGGATCTTAGTGAAGCTGAGAATAGTGAAGCTGAGGTGTTTGAGGGAGGAGACAGGTTGGTTGATGCTTTGAGCGCAACAATTGCTACTAGTGGTGATGTTGATCTTACACATGTGTCCAAGGAAGATCCAAATCTCTCAATCAAGACGAAGTTAAAAGAAGGTAGCAAGAATGCTTGTGACTTCCCTGTAGATACTGTTGAAGTTGATTCAGTTGAAAGTGAATTTAATGAGGCTGCCTCTCTTATGTTTGTTTATGATGGGACTAATTTCCATGGGATTGATGGGATTCTTTATTACAAGAACAAGACTGCAGTTGTTAGTTTGGGTGATGAAGAACTGCATTTGGTGGTCATGCCCAATAGGGAAATTGCCATGCAGTATTCATGTTTGTGTGGTCTCAGTATTGCAGTCGGACTGTATAATTATTCTTCTCTTGATATGTTGAACTTACAGCACCTGAGAATTGTGTTTGATCCTAACGAAACACTAGTTGCCAATACTATGAAATCCGTTGAAGACAATCAATGCCGTCAAACAAAAGACAGGCAGTGAGAAAGATCCGCAGCGTGTGACTACAACGCTGGCTGAGGGGGAGCAGTACCAGGATGACATGCCTATTTTGAAACAGTATTCGGAAAATGACCAAGTTGTTGATGATGGAAGATCTAAGAAAACTGTTGAAAAGTTGCAGCAGGGTTACTATAAGGTTCCTTGTAGCAAAAGGGTTTTGGTATTATATGCTTTTCTGAAGAAGAATTTATCAGAAAAGATCCTGGTTTCCTTTTCCTCCTGCAACTCAGAGAAACTTAAAGAGGTCAGATTAGCGAGGGTTTGTGCTGATCTTTCATCCTATCTTCAAGAGTACAAGAAGGAAAATGAGATATTGATACCTTTCTAGAGTCTCAATAAGACTTACTCTAAATCAGCTCAACCTGAGGTTAAAAATGTATTCATATCAGAAAGAGAGCATAGATTTCATTCAAATACTATTGTGTTCAAAAGGAATTTCTCAACTCTAAGAAGCTATGATTTCTATGCTTGGTTGGTTTCATTGGTGGGAGGAATATAGAGGAGTGAAGATTTTAAAGGAGTTTGTAGCGGCTATCATTAGGAATTTTAATGAACAAGTTCTGTCTGTAAAAGCCATATCTGGTGAAGCGTATGCTCATGGTGAATGTTTAGTTCCAGTGGTCCTCAATGGTTACAAGCTCCCTCTAAAGTTTGTGATCCCTCTGACTCCAAGATTCAAGCTGCTGGAAAGGAGGCACAATTCTTATATGACTGCAAGGTTCAACCACCATTTCTTGGGTATGCAAAGTCATGTAGTAATCATGGAACTGGTAATTCATATTGTCTCTTCTTCCCCTACCCACCAAAGCCTCTTCTGAGTTCAAAGGCTATCAGAACTGAACAACATATTAAAACTGAAGGGTTAGTGTATATTTCCATCATTGCTGCATTGCGAGAAAAACCCCTAGTTGTTGGAGTTGCACATGCACTTTTTGTTGGAGGGCTCTTTATTAAGAATGTAGGAAAGTTAAATTTGAGACCAAGCTTGAACAAAAGCCTGATAAGAGTTATAGGCAATACAGAGATTAAGGTATATTGGAATTCAAAATATTTGCTGCAAGTTACACTTTTACAAGTAAAGGTTCAAGCTATGGTGGGGTGTTCAAGTTGCATCAGTTCACAAGTTCAAGCTATGGTGGGGTGTTCAAGTTGCATCAGTTAAAAGAGCTGAGGGTAGCTCTTTTTGAAGGGGGGAGGATTGATCCAATCCTTAATTGGATCCAGTTGAAGCTACTACCTGTTTGGAAGAAGAAGAGAGAAGTATCAGAGCGTATCAGTCCCGATGTAATTGTTTGGTTTTGTTGGCCTTATTTGCAAATGTGTAGGATATTATTCATAAGAGTCCAACTGTCTCTGTAACTGTTTGTCAAAATACGTGTTGTGCACGTAATTTCCTTTTGTATAAATACCTCCCTGTAACACATTTCCGATTGTGAATAGAATTGCTAAAGAAGAGAGTTCTTGTTCACCATCTTCTTTCTTCTTCCATTTTGATGCTTGCTTAGGGTTTGCAGGTTCAAAGGAGAGAAGACGGCCTGCAGCGTCCAACCACCGGAGGCCGAGTTAGAACAGCATTTGTCGAAGCTACTCTCCAAATCGATTTCTCGATGAAACCCTAGCTCTGATTTGCCGTGATTCTCCAAATCGAAACCATATTCGCTTCATCTATATCCAACCCTCACACCTCCACCTCCAACGGCTGACCCACCAGTGGGCACGATAGAAGAAAGCAGTCAAAAATCTTTGAGAAGCTATTCTGCTCTCTTCCACCTTTCTCTTCTGAAGTCCTCTCTTCCAACTTGTTTGCAGGATGTTGGCTTAATCAAATAGCAGGTAATTGAGTGTTATTCAATCATGATGTTGATTTAATTATTTTTGGGTTGATTTAATTAATTTTTGCTCCACTTCAGAAGGACAAGTGCTCCACCTCTGAAAGATTAATGCAACTTCAATTATGCAATTTTTACATCTAATTTATAAGGTAGTGCTTCTGGTTGTTGCTATTTTGATTCAGGTAGACTGTATACTATTATTCACACCATTATGCTTCTTTATGAGAGTACAGGGAATACGTGAGACCAATATTAAGAAGCTACCGACGCACTGTGTGGCACCTACTATCTTACAGGGAAGTATTTGATTCTCTGGCTTAGTGTTATGAATTTGGTCCCTTGTTTTTGTGTGTGTGGGTGTAGGCAGTGATGGCAGTCACTTTTTGAACATTGATACATGATAATGGTTTTGATTGTATCACTAGTTGGCATGGTAAATGATTGAGTACTTATGCATTTGAACTAGTTGGCATGACATTGTAATGCAACCCTAGTGACTAATGTATGATTATTTAACAATTTGCTGCATTTGCTGAATTTTGCTGATATGAGAAGAAGAACTTGTCATTTTGTAAGATTTTGCTGGACTGATGCTTTTGCTGGACTGAGAACAATTTGCTGAATTTTGCTACTTTTGCTGAACTAGTTGGCATTTGGCATTGTCACATTGCTGCATTTGCTGCTTTAGTGAGAATAGTGTGTTCTGAGCATACTACTTTTTTACTTTAAAATTTTTGTTACGCAATTAGTTGTGAAATCATGTAGCAACAAATAAAAAATCATTGCTAAGCCCTCTTTTGATCATGACTGTACACAGCAAATGAGGACATTGCTGCATCAGAAGGAGAAGAAGTAGATAGAGAAAAATTGTGGATCATACAAATGGATAGTCTGCCCATGAGGTAATGCACTTCTACTGTAGATTACGAATGAATTTTTAGTCGATTTCATTATTATCTCAGTGTAATGCACCTCTTATGTTATGAAATTCGAATTTCATTATGATTGAGAATTTAGTCAATTTGTTTTGTTTTTCTGATTTGAATGTCCAGCTGATGATGCATCTGGTGGAAAAGAAGATGATGAGAGATAAAGGGAGGATGGTTGAGGTCTTGATGTTATTGCTAATTAGTTGTCAGATATTTTTCCCAGATTGAGGACATTGTGAATGAATGTTTTGCGTCTATAATATCCTTATTGTAATTTCTACTGTACAAGTTAGGTGGTTCTCTAATGTTCCTTCTAATGTATAATGCGAACCTTGCTTCCACGTAGTTGCTCTACATTCTAATGTGCCTTCCAATGAAACATATGATGTAGCTGGGGATTTAAGTTTCAATGTTTTTACTGCTTCTGCTTCTACATGTAAGCTTTAAAGTTCAAACTCAGCCCTACTGTGTAAATTATTCCAATCAAGTTTACCATGCATGATTTTTAAAGTACTTGCACTAATGGCATGTGAATAGAATCATTACAGTGAGAAAAAAGATGGTTTTGAGTTGTGTTGTTCCATATTATTCTGAGCTGTGCATTACCTCAAAAAGAATCAGTTCTTTCTCTTCTTAAGTCATAGACCAAGCATGATCTGATTTGGTTATAGTTTGATCTTTTTATTCGATTGTGCATTCAAGATGAATGTGGTAACCTGTAACATCAGGATAAATATGATTAATTGTGACAGTTCTTTCAATCTTTCCGTTTATATGCATATTATTTGTCTATGCAAGTTTAGAGGCATTTGATGCCTCTCCTCTTGAGGGTTTCTGTTGTATCTTTATCATTCCTGTTGGGATTCTGTTTCAAGATACATATCTGGCTACGCATTAGTGAAAGATATGAGAAATTGTACCTGGATTCTGTGAAAGCAAGGTCCCGAATTGTTACGCTACGTTCTATTCTTCCTCTATAATGTCAAGATTAGTGTCCAACCTCTATTTCCTTTTCATGTAGGTTGGGTTTGGCTGATCCATGCAATTTGTGTGTTTTGGTTTGAGATGCAAGTGCAAGTGTATATGGTAATACAAATTTATGGCAATACAAATTACTATGGAAATGACTTCCAACATTTGAAGAAAAATGATAAATCATACAGTGATAATTGATTAGTAGTTTTTTTTATTTTAAACATTGATAATATCACAACTTTTCATCAATCTCAGCAAAATTTCATCAACATATTCATCAATCATTTTCATCAATCATTTTCAACAAAATAAAATTCTTTGTATCCAAACTAATTCATAACAAGATTAAAGCTATTAATACAGAAAAATTGAAGCACGTTAATACATAAAAATTTCGCTGTATTAGACTGTATCCAAAACCAAGTCTTAAGAAAGAGGCATCAGGGGCGTCGGGGGAGAGGAGTTTCGAATGGTGGCAGTAGTTAGGGGCATCAACTGTGGCAAGACAGAGGAGCGTCAACAGCGTCGGGCATCAGAAGGTGGACCTAGGGATCTAGGGTTAGGGTTTCGAAAATTATGGGAGTGGGAGAGAGAAGCGTCGAGGGGATTTTGACGGCGGAGAGGCTGGTTTTAGGAGGATTCCGAAGGGGTCCTCGATCGGGGGGGGCCTTCGAAGGCGTAGAGAGGGAGGAAGGGACAAGAAGATGAGAATAAGAAGGAAGGGGCTGACTGGTTTTGGTGGAATATTTTGTATAAAAAAGACTTAACTAACCCTCTTGGTAAGTGAGAAGAGTGGGAGAAAGAAGAGCCCTACGATCTTGATCATGATCCTAGCTGAAATCAAACAGCTGATGCTCGAGTTCGCTACTAACCAAGTGCAAACCAGTTCGCACCTGATCTCTCTCTTTCTCTCTCTATATATATATACTAGTAGTTAACATGTGCGATAGCGAATTGTATTATTTGTTTATTTATCTTTATAAGAGAGAAAGAGAGATGATGCGAGGAAGAGAGAATAAGAAAGTTGTATATGTAAGAGAATGTATGAGCAAGCACAATAAGGATATCATTATTTTTTATAAGTAAGGATGAAGTTATTTACATACATGTCTTATTTTTTTAGCTTATGTGTTAAAAATCAACAACTTAATATACATCACAATTTGGTATTTATCAAAAAGTTGGTATTAAATAACTTGCCAACAACCACTATAACCGGTTCCTGACTACTTTATCTTCATTCTTTTCTTATTATTAAAATATAATATTATATTTTAATTACTCACCTCCCCTAGCATTCCGTTTTTGAATACTTCCCTTAATTATAGCTGCAACAAAACAAAGTATATGGATATTTAATCTCCTATATTTTCATATAAATGACAAAAAACTGTAATACACGTTGGGGAAAAAATTTATACATATTAACTTCAAATAATAAAATTATACATAGACAACAAAGTATATGACATTATGTGAATTTTACCAAAAAGTAAAAGACCTTCTTTCACTTCTTTTTTCTATTCAGCGGCTACTGGTACAAATTAAATAAAATATAAAGATAAGTATGCCTGTAAAATGCATCTTTATAAGTTTTGATTTTTCTCCAATATCTTACCATCAAATCAATGTTAAAAGATCTTCACCTGCAACTACTTTGCATTCATTTGCACACAACATTGCTTAAAATATACTCATTTTTTATTTAAAAATTTGTTATAGATTTAAACCTATGAATATCATAAATATTATGATCATATTACTTTTACACACAGTATGTGTGACACATCTCATGCCCAACTCATTGCAATATGAATTTGACATAACGAAATAGATTTTAGGCTAATCTCACAGTAACTAATTAATTTCTTCTTTAGTTAAAGTCATGATCAACAACACGACAACACTAACAAAGTTATTACTGTATATGAAGTTTCAATAAATAGCAAAGAAGTTAATGTTCTCACTATTTTGTATAGTCATAAACAAGATTGGTTGTGCTAGATAGCCGATACTCTCAGCTATATATGGCGGGGAAAAAAATTTGATCAACGAAAATGTTCTTCATATCATATATATGGTGATGAAAAATCGCTTGATAGCTCATCCATCACGTGACTGCAATATGTACGATTTTTGTCGTCCACGGGATGGACGAGAAAAACATGTGCAAATTTAGTAATTTTGTATCACCTCTATATACAAACGATATAAAGATCATTTTCAATAGTATGAATTGTATTATTTTTAATTTCATCTAAATATGGCCAAGTGTGTATAATTATTTTCAACTATAACTTATTGTTTGTTCCAAATATACTAGTATCAGTATTGGTCCTATTGGATATGATTGTCAATGAAACATGAAAGCAAGATAAAAGATTGAGACAAGGAAAAATATTCTCATCTATTAGCCTTATGATTACCTCTTATACAATTAAACCCCTCCTCCCCCACGTTTAAAACTGTTTTGAGAAGCCCATTTTATTAAAATACAGCTAAACTTAATAGCTAGTAAAATGTGAACACGTTATTTTTAAAATGTAAATTGTAAAGAGAACAACACATAAACCAAAAAACAACACATTTTTATTACGAAAAAGTAAATTTTAAATACATCGTGAGACCAAGCAAGTGATGACAGATAATATTTCTGTCAAAAATAGTTTCTTTTAAAAAACAAGGGTTTATGAAATATTTTGGACAATGAGGGATTTGAAGTGTAAAATAAACTTAAAGGGGCTAACAGAAAATTTGCGGTACAACAATGGGCCTATAGAATGTGTCCCTTAAACATTAAAAAATTTAATATCTAAAACCAAGTTAATTCCTATAATAGTTGAAAGTGAAAAGAAGAATAAGAAATACACACCTAGAAAGCTCTGTAGCAAGTGAGTACGCTTAGAGTGGGCAAACAAATCAAGAGATAGTTTCAATTACCAGAGACAAAACAATAAGAAAGAGATCTGCAAGGTATGATATTACATCCCCAAGTGGAGAGATGGACACGTTTATGAACTGCGATTCCTTTAACCTTCCACCTCAGTTTTGCCCACTTGCTCCCTTCCAGCCACATGTGGCTCTTGCTCCTTTGCCCGTTCACCATATTCTCGCCCTTTAAAATCACCCTCACCAAGCTGTGAAAGACGAAATAATATAATGATCTAATGTTGCTTTTGGAGAGCCTAGACTACTTCTCTAACTTAAATGCATTTTTAGAATTAAAATCAGTGTTAGTATAACTGACTAAAAGTCATTTTAGCTCCTCCAGAAAAAATCGTTAAAAAAAATATATTTTCTTAACGACACTTTTTAAGACAATTATGCAAGATGATAAACAAGTCGTAGGTCAAATTTATGCACCATATCTATTTTTTAATTCACATGTCAAGTACTTATGAGAGGAACAAGTCTTAGAAGTTGGCTTCATTAAGTGACGAAAAATGTACTGAAAAGATATACATTTGCGACAATATTACCAGTGAGAATGGCTATTGGTATATCCAACCGATATGTTATTTTCCCCCATTTGAAGTATCTCCCGCACATCTCTTCTATGCTGAAGGTTTAAGCCTCCACAAGGCCAGGTAACATCCTCAGTTTCGTCTGCTACTAGCTTTACTTCCAACCTACAACAACAATTAGAAGTTGAATATATGATCCAGTTTTAACTAAATTCAACTAAATTTTAAATTTTTTAAAAAAAAGCAAAAATATATGACTACTTATTTGTATGATGTGCAGAATTCTCTACGAGAAGGTTTCTGATCTTCTCATTGTGAACCTCAAACATGCTCACAGTATACTTGTATGTGATAATTGGAGACCTCTCAGTGGAACTTTTAAATAGTTCTTTCAATGCCTGATATTTGACATCTCATTTTTTCAGGTGGGTTTTTCTTCCATAGTGAAAGCTTTGTCAGTTCTAGTCTGCCGGCCGTAAGCAAGTATACAGACATTATATCCATCCAGAACAGATATCACAACTTATAATGTCTCAGCGAACACGGCCTTTGTATACAGATTAAAGTTAACTTGCTTAAAAGTGTAAAAATAAATTTAAAAAAAATGTAAATATACGCCAGCTATGAAATCTTGATTTATTTCATATAAAGCTATGATAGCTTGATGGACCATTCATTAGCTTCATTTGACAGCTACCGAATTTCACAAATTACTTATTTAAACAAAGCAAATATTTGCTACAAAATAAGAGAGAATTGCTTTGTTATCTAGAGCTGAAGTGTTTTCTCACTACACCAAAACATTGAAGTAGTAGTAATGGTTGAGAAAATTAGAGTTACATTCTTGTATGCAGATGCAGGTTGATATCCCATTTGTGGGCTGAAACGAAGGTATTTTATTTAATATATTCCACTTTAAACATGTGCATGGAAGGAGTCGAACCTGAGCTATGAATCACTGACACTGAATCGAGGAATATTCCACTTCAATTTGGTAACCATGACATGTCTGACACAAATCCGACACGGTACTGAATATTTTAGGGTAGTTCTTTAAAATATCCCCCTGTCCTTGTGTGTCCGTATTGTCCTCGTGACTAAACTAAAACTCCTAATTTTTAATGAGGGTTGAGGGATGTATATTCGTGTTCTAACATGTACTAATTATACATTAATAACTTAACTGAAGAAATAGAGAACTCTCTTGTAATGTTAATGTAAAATACAGTAAGGAGATTGATTTCATAAGTACACATCTTGCTGTAAAATACACACGAGTAAAGTTAACTTAATAAGAATGTGAAAACACTAAATAACACAAAGTATGTAAGCCAGATATGTATACACACAAGACACAACCGAATAATATAGTTAGCTCCACATGGTTATATGTTGCATTTAAGGGATGATACCGATAAATTGATATATTGATGGTAACAAGAAATGCGACTTACTTAACCCAAAAAAATGTCAGAGGTAAAACTAAGAAACTGAAACCCTCTATTACATAAACTTTGTGTTTGTACCTTCACTATCTTTCAGGTAAAAACGTGATCAAGTATGAACTGCTTCTTTGAATTATCAGAGCAAACAACTGACAATTCCAAATCTTCATTGAATTCAACCACAAAAGTATATCCATTTAGCATACCTGCAGAAAACCCTTATATTACCTTTCAGCTCAATTATCTCATTATACAAACGCTTTCTTTCTAAGCACTCCTGGGTGTCTTCTACAATGCCTCATATTTTGGCTCACACTCTTAAATGCACTTGTTGATCAACTCCTCACAAACAACCTGCAAATTCTGTGGCTTCAGAAGTCTGGTCTTGGCATTTCTTAGTGTTATTTAGTGTTTTCACATTCTTGAGTAGCTCCTCAGTAGTATGTTCTTTTATTAGGCACGCCACTGTATTCACAATACAATCTTCATGAAGCTTGAATCCATAGACGAAACTACTCTTTTCTTGAGTGTTGACCTTTGATCTCAAAATCATGGCGATGTCTCTTGGACTGTACGTAGTCATCAAAGTTGAAGAACTTGGTGACCCTTCTGGAAAAACCAACAGCTGTGATTACCTTCCCTTTTTTTTAGACGGTGAATATAGAACAACGGTATCCAGTAGGTTTTACATGTGAATTTTTTACCAAAATGACCCACTTTTTGAAAGTATTTATCAAACCAACCCACTTTCAAAACTATTTACCAAATTCTACTACTCGCTATGTGTAGCGCCTACTCGCTATCTGTCAGATAGAGACAGATAGCGAGTCTAGTTTAAATGAACTCGCTATATCAAATAGCAAATGTAGTTGTACTCATTTTTCAAAAAAAAATTGAACATACAATTTTTATCTAAAATGTATATAACTAGACTCGCTATCGCAAATAGCGAGTCTAGTTCCACCGACATTACTATCTCAGATAGCAAGTGTAGTTGTACTCATTTTTAGAGAAATTTTAAACATGCAATTTCTACCTGAAATATATTTAACTACACTCGCTATCTCAGATAGCGAGTCTCAGATTGAAATAAAGTGGCTATATCTCAAACTCAACTAAATATGCACAATTAACTCAAATGAACAATTCGGGATCTTGGATGATGTGTTTAGGGTTTTGAGCTGTTGGATAGATTTGTATATTCTCTCAATATAAATATTGCATGTGCATATGAGTAACACGTGTAATAAACGTACAATTGATTGGATATTGGAACGCGGGTTTGTGGGCTTATAACCCGATACCCAAACCAGTATTTAGGAATAAATACTGGCTTGTGATAGCAGTCTAGGTATTCCAATCTTGATACCTAGGGTGAATATTTCAAGCAACTTAGATCTAAGATATTAACCCTAATTTCAAATTGTTAAATTCTCACATAACCTAACAATCTTGAGATATTATTAATCAATTTGTGAGATTAATTAAGAGGGGAAATGGAGCACTGTTGGATCCCGTCGTTCTCGTCGAAACCCCTTCAAACCGTCGAAGTCGACATCACCGACGACCGCCACTTTGGCTGGCATCGTCGCTCCCACAGACGAACGCCGCCAGTCGTCGAAGGAAGCCGTCGATCCGTCGAGGCGTCAGATCTTGCCTTTGCTCCGACGACCAGCCTGCGCGAACACGAGTGCCGCTCGCCGTCGTCTTCTCTCGTGCGAAGCCATCGACAAGTTGTCGATCTGTCGAGGTGTCAGATCCCGCCCAAGCTCCGACGGCGCTACTTCCCCTCAGTCGCCATGGTCGGTCTTCTTCTTCCTCCTATTCGTCCTGCTGTGTAGATCTGAACCTGAATACTGTGTGTAGATCCGAACCCCGAAGATTGAACCCAAATTTGTTTTGGACTTTTGATCTTTTATTGTCACTTGCAAGATCTGTTCTTGTGTAATCGGATCTGAACACGATCCATTAAGAATTCTGGAAAAAATGTCGGAGGTAAAACTAAGAAACTGAAACCCTCTATAACATAAACTTTGTGTTTGTACCTTCGCTATCTTTCAGGTAAAAACATGATCAAATCTGAACTGCTTCTTTGAATTATCATAGCAAACAACTAACAATTCCGAATCTTCATCGAATTTGTCATGCTCCACTTTCCAAAATATGGGAATACGAGCACGTAACGAAGGCCCAGCGAATGATTATACATTATCCATAAGCTGTACCAATCTAACTCAACAATATACAAGAGAAACAACCACGCAGGCAAAGAATATAATCACATAAATAATGAATAAACTCAAAGATAATCATGAAATAAATTTACTAAATAATAATCCAATATCAGGGACAAAACAAAATTCGGGTCATAAAGCCAAAGAATACAAAGTATGATAAAAAGAGAAGTACAATAAGCAAATAAGAAAAGATAGCTAAGTAGTCTAAAGACCAGCTCCAATCTTTAGAGAGTTTGCTCACCAATATCTTCTAGTATTGCTCCTTCGGTACCTGTTAAAACTGGATCTAAAAAGAAAGAAAAGAGAGCCCTTAGAGCAAGTCGTGGGCAGCAAGTAGAGAAAACAGAGGATAAAGGAAAACTTGAATATCAAAGGAAATAGGATATGGTCAAAGACAAAGAACAAAACAAAGAGTAGACAATATCAAAGGGTTACAATAAGCATTCCTTATATATATGATGTAAAACGTAATCCTAAATAGAGAATTTCCAAGAATTTTTAATGAATTAATTTTACCAACATGTAATGCTGATCAAGTTAGAAATTCAAATAGTTAATCGGTTCAATAGATTTTCAAGAATTGAATTAAGTTTAACAGGCTCATTTAACAATTCAGTTCTAACAATCAATAATTATATCTCTAAGCGTTCTTAGCAAGTAAAAGATGCAATATTGATTTGTACTCTAATTAGCAAGTAAAAAAGCTCACTCTCAATATTTGTGGACGACTGTTAAATCAAATAATATAATAGAGATGATAGATGGTATCACAAATAAATGAGAAGTGGAAAGAAGTTACCGGGTTCAAAGAACGTGTTGTTACGAGTTCTGATTTCCACACAAAGATCCAATATCTTGTCCAAAATACCAAACACAAAAGCTATCCAATCGAAAAGAATCAGATCTGATCTGAGTGGGTTGCTAACGTGGGTCGACGTGCAGGGCGGGAGGAGCAGGAGGTCGACGGGTGCACAGTCGAGGGGGCAGGTGGTGGGATGATGGTGACGATGAGAAGGGAAGCAGTGGTGGAGTTGGGGGCTGTCGTCGGTGGAGGTGCGGTGGAGGACAGTCGACGGAGGGTCGCTGGCGTGGTCGTCGAGAACAGGGGATGATGACGATGATGGGGCTAAACGAGGAGGAATGGGTCGGGATGAGGGTGCTTCGGTGGGTTGGTTGCACGTCGAGGAGGAAGAGGGAGGGGGTCGATGATGGTGGTGGTGCGGGTAGTAGACGACAAGGTGATGCTGGCGTTGGGTTTCGGAAGCAGGCACGAGGGGAAGAAGAAGAGAGGCTAAGGTTTTGGATTTGGGGATTAGGGTTTGAGTTAATTGATTTGGGGATTTTAGGGTATAGTTTTAGAGTTTATTACAAACCCTAAAATTTTATCAGGATTTATCACAAACCCTAATAATCTTTTACTTGTATCACACAAAAAAAGGGATGAAGAGCAATAACTCAACACAATAATTTTTTTATATCAAGAATAGCATAACTTCTCATTAATCTCAAGGTCTATATATAGGCTCAAAACAAATCTTGATACAAGTCTCAAAATATTCTAAAATCTCATAAATATTCTAATGCATATAAGAAAGATTACAAATCGTAAAACTACTACATATGGTTATAATTACCAAAACAAAATAAAACAGGTTTGATGTCCTCATCATTCTCTCCGGGTGGGAGAGGGCTCGACCCAGTCGAGTCAAAACCAGTGAACCTGTCATGGTGCTCCAAAAGATCTGGATCCAAGCGCGGGAGCTCCTCACGATCACTCCAAGTGTCATCCGACTTCGACTTGTTCTTCCACCTCACCAAATACCTATGAATACCATCATCTCTAGTAGAGATTATCTGATCATCTAAAATATTATTCAATTCTTCTGTCGGTGGGTAAATAGTATCAGGTAGAGGGGTAAATGTGGGAATCTCACCAATAGGTTGCAGGGTAGGCTCATCTATAAAAGAATTTCTATGATTAAATTTTGAGCCCTCATAGAGTATTATATCCTCAATATTGAAAGTCTTACTTATGCCAAAACTTTTAGAAATGTCAACGACATAGGTATTATCATTGATTTTATGTAGAATCTTAAATGGGCCTGCAACACGTATGTTCAAGTTCATAACGGACCCAGCTGAAAACCGTTCCGGACGAATCCGAACCATCTCTTCGTCACCAACATCAAGAGTTATAAATTTTCTTCTAGTATATACTATTAACTTGTAGTTAAAATTATTCTCATTAATTTCTTAGGAAAATTCTCTATACAAGTCATGAATGTGATATGCAAATATGGGTGCAGACTATATGACTCCAGGATGTTCTAACACATGGATAAAATCTACAGGCTACCAAGTGACTTGGGAGAGAATGGGTAACTCAAGTACTTTTAATGGATGTGACTGGATAGACTGAATACAGTTGAGGGACTGGTTATTCTCTTCTTCTTCAAAGTCATCACTTACATGCAGTTCATAGGTAAACTCATTATCGGGCTCATCAGCGATGACAGCGGTACCCTCTACTACATTGATCCTACTTGAGCTGGGACAGTTGCCAGTAACATGGTCGTATCTCTTGCATTTATAACACTTGGTGAGAGGATCAATCTTAGAATCGTCTCATTCAGTATTCTTACCCGTGTTGTCATTTCTAAGTGAATAGGAATGTGAAGTATGCTTGCTTGGGTAAGACTTGTTGGGGTATTGAGGAAATGAGTGCTCAGGTCTAGAGGGATCAGGAGGGGTCATTCTAGAGGAATGATCCATTGAATTGCTGGACTTGTAATGGGAACTTGCTGTAAGAGAATCCATATCGAGGACAAGGGCATAAGCTGCGGCTAATGAGTCCACATTTCTATGAATTAGCTCGTTCCTCAGATCGGCTCGCAATCCAGCCCTGAACCTAGAGAGAGTTTGTTCTTCACTCTCTTTACTTAAGAAATTGCACCGAATAAGGAAGTCGTCAAACTTATCAACATACTCTTGGGTGGATTTGCTTCCTTGATAGAGTTGGTTCCACGAACTAGCAATCGGATGTGGAACGATAACGACACATTTCTCTCAGTGAGCTTCTCTTTCATGGCTTCCCAAGTGGCTATGGGTGCCAGGCCTCTACGAGCATGTTCAAGATTGGTCCAGTATTGTTGAGCTTTACCCGTCAATTTCATAGTAGTAAATTTAACCTTCAGGGCTTCGCTCATGTCAAACCACACGAAGTAATGGTCCATGGTACGATCCAATCAAGATAAGCTTGGGGTTCCATGTGGTCTTCAAAATGGGGAACATCAGCCTTAACGTTCTTCTCGTATTTGTTCGTCAAGGTCACGATCTTGACGTCAGTCGTCACGATCATTCCCTTGCGGGATCTGAGCATGAAGCTCAGGGACAACAGTTTGATTTAATTTCACCTTCTCAAGCCTCTGATTGATATTGGCAAGAGTTGCTTGAATGGTAGCTAAGGTAGCGGAAATATCAGAGTTGTCCATCCCAGTTCGGTCGCGGAATTCTAGGGTCCCTGATTAGGTGGTCTGGGAGGGACAAGAAATGCTCTTCAGGATTTGTGATGGTACTGCGAAGACGCATTCACCAATGGTGAAAACTAAGAGTCGTGTGTACTGAAATCTGGGAAAACGTGTCCTAAATGCACCTAAATTTTTCTTGTTTTTTTTATTTTTTTTTAATCTGAAGTGATCTAAGAGAACGAAAAGAAAAAAAATAAAAAATAAAAAAATAAAATAAAAGACTCTAAATGATTCTAAATGAATGCAAAAATGAGGCCTAAATG
The DNA here is from genome assembly GCA_017893485.1 of Hemerocallis citrina. Classification (NCBI taxonomy): domain Eukaryota; kingdom Viridiplantae; phylum Streptophyta; class Magnoliopsida; order Asparagales; family Asphodelaceae; genus Hemerocallis; species Hemerocallis citrina. The sequence continues at coordinate 189,707,560 of CM030358.1, read as the reverse complement.
ATGCAAGAACTAGGATTTTAAGAACCTTCGCTCTGATACCAAAATGATGTAAAACGTAATCCTAAATAAAAAAAATTCCAAGAATTTTAAAGGATTAATTTTACCAACATGTAATGCTAATAAAGTTAGAAATTCAAACAGTTAATCGGTTCGATAGTTTTTCAATTTTTGAATTAAGTTTAACAGGCCTATTTAACAATTCAGTTCTAACAATCAATAATTATATTTCTAAACGTTCTTAGCAAGTAAAAGATGCAATATTGATTTATACTCTAATTAGCAAGTAGAAATGCTCACTCTCAATATTTGTAGACGACAGATAAATTAAATAATATAATAGAGATGATAGATGGTATCACAAATAAATGAGAAGTGGAAAGAAATTACCGGGGTTCGAAGAACGTGTTGTTACGAGTTCTGATTTCCACACAAAGATCCAATATCTTGTCCAAAACACCAAACACCAAAGCTATCCAATCGAAAAGAATCAGATCTGATCTGAGTAGGTTGCTGACGTGGGTCGACGGTGCAGGGCGGGAGCAGGCGGTCGACAGGTGCACAGTCGAGGGGGTATGGTGACGATGAGAAGGGAAGCAGTGGTGGAGTTGGGGGCTGTCGTCGGTGGAGTTGCGGTGGAGGGCAGTCGACGGAGTGTCACTGGCGTGGTCGTCGAGAACGGGGGATGATGACGATGATGGGGCTAGACAAGGAGGAAAGGATCGGGATGAGGGTGCTTCGGTGAGTTGGTTGCACGTCGAGGAGGAAGAGGGAGGGGGTCAATGATGGTGGTGGTGCGGGTAGCAGGCGACGAGGTGATGCTGGCGTTGGGTTTCGGAAGCAAACAAGAGGGGAAGAAGATGAAGAGGGGTTAGGGTTATGGATTTAGGGATTAGGGTTTGGGTTAATTGATTTGGGCATTTTAGGGTATAGTTTTAGAGCTTATCACAAACCCTAAAATTTTATTAGGATTTATCACAAAGCCTAATAATTTTATTAGGATTTATCACAAACCCTAACAATTCTCTTACTTGTATCACACAAAAAGAGGGATGAAGAGCAATAACTCAACAGAATAATTTTTTTAATCAAGAATAGCATAACTTCTCTTAATCTCAAGGCCTATATATAGGCTCAAAACAAATCTTAATACAAGTCTCAAAATATTCTAAAATCTCAGAATGCATAAAAGAAAAATATTCTAAAATCTCAGAATGCATAAAAGAAAGATTACAAATCGTAAAACTACTACATATGGCTATAATTGCCAAAACAAAATAAAACAGGTTTGATATCCTCATCAATATATATATGCTTTCTGTGTGTGTGTTTCTATATACGTATTTACGCACATATACATTGATATGTAAAAGAACATGTTTTGATAAGCATGGATTTTTAAACATATATAAACATACTAACAGTTACAAACGTACTGCCAGATAAGAACATATACCGCATTAGATTTATCAGGTTCTAGTTGGGTGAGTATTGAGGAAAAGAAACCAGCGTGCTGAATTTAAGCATCTTTTATGACTTCTCAAAACACATCTTTTGAGGTTGGGTTTCCAGTGGATAGGGTTTCAACCAGATCTGGTGAACACCCAAATTTTACTAGAGCAAAGATAAATATATGTAACTATAATAGATGAACAGAAACCATTAGAGCACACCTTTCCGGCTTCTCCAAAACAGCGTCCACAGATTCCACACTTCCATTAGACTCGCCATCTTTCACACAGATATTTTCCAGTTTCTTTGTAGCATGGTTGCTAAAGAGAACATCAACGCATACTAGCAAGGGGGATACAGTCGAAACTTCAGGTGAAAAAGAATACTCCACTTTCAAGCCATTTCCATTAGCAGGATCAAGTAGTGTCTGACAATAACGTTTAACATTTAAACCAAGATCATTGAAAGAAACTCTTGCAGATGACAGCTGTTGTGATTTTTGCTCAGATGATGAGTGGGATTGGTCACCAAGCCACGACTCTAATACTGATTTGGACATAAGCTCTGATAGACCCGAAGGAGATGCTGAAACTTTTTCCATTGCACTTGAACTCATTTGACTACAGATAAATTCAGCATCAAACAAATGAACAAGAGGCATATTTTGTCATTTACAGATAACAGAGAATCAGTATGACCATTATTACCATTGCCATTTGAATCACTTTCGCTATCAACTGAGCCGGCATTAGAATGTTCAGAATCATAATTAGAACCACTTTCTTCAACTGAAAATCCACCAGATGTTTCAGCATCATTACTGCTGAAGGAATCGCTGTCACCAACATCAAGGTCATTATTATAGACACTGCAAGGCTTTGGAAGAGGTTCATACCCAGGTGCTACATGTAGAACTATGTTCGAAAGAGACCCAGGAAGATAAAACCTAATTTTTTACTTGGACTAGGCGAATGGCGTACTCCTCTTCTAAATAGCTTCCCTGTAGCCTCAGTGTAAATGTCTCCACTTGGCAGCAGATGTGAGGTACCTTCTACCTGTTCTGTGGTGTTAGTTAGGCGGGTATAAGTTTATCAAGAAATCGAGCACGGTCGCGGATATCATAATCAAGGTCATTCTTTGCCAACTCAATGATATATTTCAGTATTTTCTTGGACATCCATAACATTTCTTCTTGGGAAGATAATACCACCTAGATGAACGGAAAAAGAAAAGAAAGAAAGGAGGATAATGAGAATTCAATCCACCACCAAATAATTGAGAAAAAGTACAACATGCAGTCTCATGTAATCAAATTAACTGAACCTTTGAAAATAATAAAAGATCACAATCATCAAAATCAAAGCCATTTTTAATTAAAATAAGACTAGTTAGGAGCACAAGCTGCCCACATTACTATATTACTGTCAAATGCGGTTAGTTTTTGGGTGTGGGAGCAACAGGTGTGAGTTCTTATAATTTGTAGTGGAAGATGCAGTACTGGGGTTGGTCCGATACTAGGCTGCTGGACCAGTTCGGGAATAGGAGAGAAGTAGAAGCTAGGTGCTCGGCTCGGATCTTCGTTGCTCGGCTCGGATCTAGGTACCTGCACACTGCTTAGAAACACCGGGAGAGGTCCCAGCGACAGGCCCTCCGACGATCTAGTCAGTCACTGAGAAAGCAATAGTAGCTAGGGTTCAGGTGGGGGAAAGTTTATTACTTCTCAAAGTGAGGAGGGGATCTGGTATTTATAGGCAAGGGGAAACGGGTCTGAGGTCCTAACGGGCCGGGTTGGACCCATTTGTCCATGGGCCTGAGCTGGTTGAAGCCTGTTGAGTTTGTTTGTCCTTATGATCATAGGAGAGCGAAATTTGAGGAGATATGAGGGCCCTGATTGCACCACATCATCTATGCCACATCACAAGTCCTCCACTCCTATAGCGCTGTGTAAACCAGTCGTGGAGTAGTTTGGCTCTATGGAAAAAGCGGAGGGGAGTATTTGGCGAGGGCAAGTTGCGGAGTTCCAGAGGGGTTTTGGGGTCGGCGCCGAGCCGAGCTGAGTCACGAACGAGTGTTTTCTCCTGGTGAGAGAGCTCGGGAGAGGGGGGTTTGGTGATTACTTCGAGCTCCGAGACGCTCCTGCCGAGCGCCGTCGACCGAGCCCTGGCGCTTTTGCCGAGCGTCGAAGCTAGGGAGTTGGCTCGGAGCGTCGAGGGTCAGGTGCTTTAGCTTGAGAAAGCAACCCTATGCTCGAGATTGCCTCCGAACGCCGAGGCTAGGGTGTTGGCTCGGGCGTCGAGGCTGCACAGTCAGATCGGAGTTGCGAGAATCAGGTGCTTCAGCTTGAGAAGGCTACCCTGTGCTCAATATTGCCTCCGAACGCCAAGGCTAAAGTGTTGGCTCGAAGTGTCGAGGCTTAGAGGGTCGGCACAGAGCGTCGAGCTCAGGCGTCTTAGCTTTGAGAAAGCTACCCCTGTGCTCGAGATCACTGCCGAGCATTGGGGCTTAGGGATCAGCACAAAGCGTCGAGCAAAGGTGCCTTAGCTTTGAGGAAGCTACCCCTGTGCTCGAGATCACTGCCGAGCATCGAGGCTTAGGGGGTCGGCACAGAGCGTCGAGCTCGGGCGCCTTAGCTTTGAGGAAGCTACCACTGTGCTCAAGATCACTGCCGAGCGTCGAAGCTTAGGGGGTAATCACAAAGTGCGAGCTCAGGCGTCTTAGCTTTGAGGAAGCTATCCCTGTGCTCGAGATCACTGTCAAGCATCGAGGATTTGGGGGTCGGCACAGAGCGGGAGCTCAGGCGCCTTAGCTTTGAGGAAGCTATCCCTGTGCTCGAGATCACTGCTGAGCGTCGAGACTTAGGGGGTCGGCACAGAGCGTCGAGCTCAGGTGCCTTACCTTTGAGGAAGCTACCCCTATGCTCGAGATCACTGCCGGGCGTCGAGGCTTAGGGGGTCGGCATAGAGCATCGAGCTCAGGCGCCTTAGCTTTGAGGAAGCTACCCCTGTGCTTGACATCACTGCCGAGTATCGAGGCTTAGTGGGTCGTCACAGAGCGTCGAGCTCATGCGCCTTAGCTTTGAGGAAGCTACCCCTGTGCTCGAGATCACTGCCGAGCATCGGGGCTTAGGGGATCGGCACAGAACGTCGAGCTCAGGCGCCTTAGCTTTAAGGAAGCTACCCCTATGATCGAGATCACTGCCGAGCGTTGAGGCTTAGGGGGTCGGCACAGAGCGTCAAGCTCAGGCGCCTTAGTTTTGAGGAAGCTACCCATGTGCTTGATATCACTATCGGGCCTCAAGGCTTAAGGGGTAACGACAGAGCGTCGAGCTCAGGCGCCTTAGCTTTGAGGAAGCTACCCCTGTGCTCGAGATCACTGCCGAGCGTCGAGGCTTAGGGGGTCGGCACAGAGCGTCGAGCTTAGGCGCCTTAGCTTGAGGAAGCTGCCCCCTACGCAATGGCTATTTTGGCGTGCGGGCCGAGCATCGAGGGCTTCACTCTAGGTGACACATGTCCTGCTGATGTCATCTTCACAAAATTCTAGGAGCCGTTTAACAGATTTTGAGCCGTTTTGCGAGAATTGAGGAGTTGCAAGTTCCCTATATATACATCATATGCCTTCTTCCTCATTTCTTGCTATCGCTGTCTCTCTCTAGACCTCAGAGCTTCTCTCTCTAGAAGTTTTCCGTCACCGTCGATTAGCTTTCCGCACCTTCCGTGAAGCTTCAATCAGGTTAGTACTTATTATATGTCTAGGGCTCAGTCCGGCTCTTCAGCCTCTACCCCTGGCGGTGGCACCCATATGGGGTTTGTCGGACCCTTCTTCTTGGGAAAGAGACAAGAACGGCTACGTCGTGAAGCTGCTCCGCACTCACAAGCCATTCGTGGAGACAGTGATTCGGATGAGGGGGTGCATTCTGCCGAAGGCGTCAGTGACGAAGAGGAACAGGTTGAGGGGGTGCATTCTGCCGAAGGCGCCAATGTCGAAAAGGAACACATCGAGGGGATGGACTCTTCCTCGAGGGCCTCCGTTCTCGAGCCACTGGCCACCCCTTCGCCTGAAAAAGCTCCCAAGGTTCGGAAAAAGATGATGAAGTGGACCATGCCTAGTAGTCCTGACGAGACAGTCCCTCCTCGAAGGCTGGAGTTCCCGTTTCTTTCGCAACCGGAATCGATCAGGATGTACCCGGATGACGATGAGGACTTGGTCCGTTACGGGATACAATGAGGACTTGGTCCGTTACGGGATACAGCCCTCCTCGCCGAGTCGTGTAAGGATCAAGATGGACGGTACCCCAACTATGTTAACAGAGGACGACCTGCCGCTGATTCGCACGAGCTACTTCATCGGGATGAAGTTCGAGTTGATGGTTCCCAACGCCAGCCTTCGTCCTACCGACCCCTTGGCCACATGGTATTGCATCTTTCCTGTGGACGCGTTTTCCTCGGAACTGAGGCTGCCCATCTACCCGTTCATCAGAGAGGTACTGAATTGGGCCTCGTTATGCCCGATGCAGTACGGTCCCAACTCGTGAAAGCAGATGGTGAGGTTCGTCTTGCTGTGCGAGGAGAGGAGGGTGCCGCTAAGGTTAAATATCTTCCGAGCCATGTTAGGCATTAGCTTGTCCGGCGAGTTTGAGGAGATTTATTATGTGTTGCCTCGGAGCGGGGGGAAGGTCGTGCATGGCCACCCTGACTCGATAAAGGAGTGGAAGAAGAAGTACTTCGTTGTTAGGAGCAAAGAAGCATGGGAAATCCCGACCAGATGGAATTTTTACAAGCCCAACTTCAAGGACCCTAAAAAAGGCGATCTTTCGGCCGAGGAGTGGGCGTATGTCGAGCGTGTTCGCAAGAGTAACAGCATAAGTTGGCCGAAGGTCACAGAAAGTCACATGGCCCGCCTCGGACTGAGCCCCGCCCCATCCCGTATATCTTTCGTTTGTTTTTTTTTGTAATTTTCTTTTGTGCTCATCGCTTTTTAATGGATTTTCGTGCAGAGATGGATGCAACATCGATCAAGGAGAGGAGGCTCGCATTGAAGAGGTAGAAGGCAGAGCAGGCCGAGCAAGGGAAGCAAGCGAGGGGCTCTTCCCAAGCACCTCCCAAGGGACACTCGGAGCCGAGGGCTAAAAGGGTGAGGCCCAGTCAGACCCGAGACACCTCGGTCGTACCGAGCTCCAGTACCCTGAAGGTAATGGAGGCCGTGCAGGGTGGGGTTCCCCCTCTTCGTACCGATGCCCAAAATTTGGTCGGGGAAGAGGGGCTCCAGCCATGGGCCCCCGACTGGGCCATTCAGAAGGGGGACACCTTGACGGAAGGTCCCATTTCTGTGGAGTTCGTGGACAAGATGCCCACGCCTCGTGATCGACAGAGCATGAGTACCGATACCTTTGAGTCAGCCTACATGAGGTGGGCTCAAGCGAGCGTGCAGGTAAGCTTTGTTGGCAACACCAAGTATTTCTGTGGCCGTTTCTTTTGCTAATCGTTTTACTTCGACTGCAGGCCTGTTTGTCTGGTGCTCAGGTGATGAGGCTCCACGACCAAGAGCTGAAGCATGAGAGGAACCGGGCCCTTCGTTTCCAACGAGAGATGAAATATCTCAAGCTGGCGTTGGATGCTTCCCAAAGGCGAGAGCAGACCCTGAAGGTCGACCTGGCCTCGATGGCCGATGAGGGGCTATGGAAGGTGGCCGCACTGAAGAAATCGATCGAGGTGGGAAAAGGGGTGCTCACATCGAAGGCCCAAGACATGGTCATCGAAGCCCAAAACAAGGTGTACGATCGGGCGCTGGGCCATGTCAAGCACTTCTTTCCGACCTTGGACTTGGCAGGTTTTGACTACGATATGGAGATCCCGGAGCTGCCGAAAACCCTCGGGGGCGATGCTCAAGCCGAAGGGGAAATCAGGGTGGGAATTACTAGAGGCGATCCGGTTGTCGACCCTGTCGTCGGTGCCGACGTCGAGGAAGAGGTTGGCAATAAGTAGCCGTCTTTTCTTTGTTTCCTTTTTTGAAAATGTATTTGCCGAAGGCGGACTAGCCACCGCAATATTTTGTATGGAGCTCTGATTTATAACAAGGAATTTTTGTTTGGCCAAGTGTTTTAACTTCGACTTTCCTTTTGATTTTGAAATGATTTTCTTTGTCCGACCGAGCCTTCTAACTTGTAGTATTTTTGAGACTAGAAGCTAGGAACTATTGGCCTCGGAATGATTTTTGTTTCACCTCTGTCAGATATCGGCCTCCCTCCTCGAGGCGGATCCTCGACGCTCCGAGGTGACGTGGCTCCGGAGCAAGATTAAAGTATTGGAGTCCAGCCTCGCTCGGTATCGGAAGGAAGCTCGGGATCCGGGATCATGATGTGGCTTTCCACTACTTTCGAAACAAGTCGAAGGAGCTAAGCGTGAAGGTGACTCATTTGAAGAAGGCGATAGTCGACCGCGACCTGGGAGCGCTGGCTTTGGGTTTTCCATGTCCAGTGCCTCGGTACAGCGGCCTTCGTCTGAGTCTTTCCATCGTGAGGTCATTGTGGAGAAAAAGATCGAGATCCAACTTTATAAGACGATGTTGGGGTTGTCGGGGGCCAAATCAGTCTCCTCGGGCGGAGGACGCCCCTCAGGCGAGGCGCCGTCACCGGTTCTGCAGTTGTAATACGCGAGACCGGGTGACACTCAGAGCTCTGTGGTTGGAGTATCTACTTTGGCTGCTAGTAGAGATTCTGGTGGCCGGGTCGGGGAGCCAAGCTGCTCGGCTGGGTTTGAATTAGCCTGTGTTAACTCGAAGGGCCTCTGAAAAGAGCTTAGGCTGAGGTGATAGTCGTTTATAATAACTTTATTGTACGATGGCCTCCAAAGGCGTTTATAATAAAAACGACTCTTTCGAATCCCTTTTTTTTAAAGGAGGACGATGGATCGAGAGATCTTCCGTCCGTGGCTCCGCTCGGCTTGGGACACGAACCAGGTGTTGAGAGCTTGGAAGATTGAAAATTTCCCCATTCGAGCTCAGGTGCCTTAGCTTGAGAAAGCTACCGCTGTGTTCAAGATCACTGTTGAGCATCGGGGCTTGGGGGTCGGCACAGAACGTCGTGCTCAGGTGCCTTAGCTTGAATAAGCTACCCCTGTATTCGAGATCATTGCCGAGCGTCGAGGCTTGGGGGTCGGTACAGAGCGTCGTGCTCAGGTGCCTTAACTTGAGGAAGCTACCTCTGTGTTCGAGATCACTGCCGAACATCGAGGCTTGGGGGTCGGCACAGAGCGTTGTGCTCAGGTGCCTTAGCTTGAGGAAGCTACCCCTGTGTTCGAGATCACTGCCGAGCATCGAGGCTTGGGGGTCGGCACAAAGCGTCGTGCTCAGGTGCCTTAGCTTGAGAAAGCTACCCCTGCGCTCGAGATCACTACGGGGCATCGAGGCTAGGGAGTCGGCATAAAGCATCGCTCCGTTTGTGAAAAGAGCATATAAAATTTGAATGAAAATGGGTAAGAAATAGTGTCATTTACTTTATTCTTTTTCATACAAAAGGAGTGGCACGTACTGCCGATAACAAGGGGTTGGTTACATAAGTTCGGTTACAAAAAAGAGTCTAGTCCTCCCCTTCGAGGAACTTAATGAGGTGCTCCGCGTTCCACGGCCTCTTCACTATTCTGCCCCCCAGGTCTGCGAGACGGTACGTGCCGGGGCGTATTACTTCGAAGACCTTATATGGGCCCTCCTAGTTGGGGGCCAGCTCTCTCTTTTTGCCGAGGTTAGATAACGGCAGTATTCTGAACACGAGGTCACCTTGCTTGATGTCGGTGAGGCGGACCTTCTTGTTATAAAATCTCTCGATCCGCTGTTGGTATATGCTTCTTCTCACGACAGATTTTTCTCTGACCTCGTCAATCAGATCCAAGTTTGCTCTGAGGTCTGTTGAGTTAGTCTCCTCATTGAAACCCATGATCCTGGGCGAAGGGAGCCCAATTTCTAAGGGGATGACTGCCTCAGTGCCGTAGGTAAGGTTGAACGGTCATTCGCCCGTGGGGGTCCTCTAAGTTGTCTGGTGCGCCCAAAGTACGTTCGATAACTCGTCGACCCATAGCCCCTTGGGTGATTATCCAACCGCTTCTTGGGGCCATCAAGGATTTGACGGTTCGCATTTTCGGCCTGGCCGTCTGATTGAGGATGACATATCGATGAGAAGCGCTGCTGGACACTGATATCTTCATAGAATTTTCGAAAGTTCTTGCCCATAAATTGGGTCCCGTTATCGGTGATGAGTACCTGTGGGATCCCAAACCGACAGATAATGTGCTTCCAGAAAAACTATTGAGTTTGGTGCTCTGTGATCATGGCCAGGGGTTCTTCCTCGATCCACTTGGTGAAGTAGTCGATGGCCACCACCAGGAATTTCTTTTGGTTTGTTGCTTTTGAGAAGAGGCCGACCAAGTCCATCCCCCACATGGCAAAGAGGGTCGGACTGGCCAGAGAGCGGAGGTTGGCTTATGGAAGACGCTTCACCGAGGAGAATCTTCGGCAAGGTCCGCACCTTTTGACGAGGTCCTGGGCATCTCGTAACCTGGTCGGCCAGTAGTATCCGTGGTTTAGGATTTTTCTGGCAAGCGACCTGCTCCCTATGTGGCACCCCCTGATTCTCTCGTATAGTTCCTTCAGTGCGTACTTGGCCTCATCGGGGGCCAGGCAACGAAGGTAAGGCCTTCCGTCTACCCTTGTGTACGAGCGCTTGAAGAGTGTCCCGTTGATTATGATGAATCTTTCCGAACAGATTCTGGTCCTTCTCGCCTCGACCCGTTCTTGAGGAAGCTCACCCTCCACCAGAAACTTCCGAATGGGAGTCATCCAGTTGTCCGGTTGAGGCTCGGTGGCAAGGCAAAAGGCCTCGGGAGGTCGATGCTAGGCTTGAGGAGAACTTCGATTAATATGGTATGGTCCAAGCCTTCGAAGGACAATGAGGCGAGTTTTGACAAGGAGTCAGCCTAGGCGTTTTGTTCCCTACGGATTCGTTCCACCAAGGTGAAATCGAAGGTAGTTAGGAGTCGTTGGACTAGCGCCAAGTATCGGATTATCCGAGCGTCCCGAGCCTCATACTCCCCGATGATCTGGTTGACCACAAGCTAGGAGTCGCTAAAGGCCCTGATGTGCCTTGCCCCAGCCGTATGTGCCAGGGTGAGCCTCGCGATTATAGCCTCATATTCTGCCTCGTTGTTAGAAGCGGGAAAATTCAGGCGTAGGGAATACTGGAGGTGAAGTTGTCGAAGCCTTTGAGGATGACACCCGCGTCGCTTCCGGCTTCGCAAGATGAGTCGTCGACATAGATCTCCCAAATCAGATCTCCTTCTTGAATTTCGAAAGGTTCGGAGATGGTGCACTCCGTGATAAATTCGGCGAGGGAATGCCCTTTAATGGCTGTCCTAGGTTGGTAGTTGATGTCGTACTGGCCCAGCTCGATCAACCACTTGACTAAGAGGCCAAAAATTTATGGCTTGTGGAGGACGGCCTTAAGGGGCTGGTCCGTAAGGACCAGGATCAAGTGGGCCTGAAAATAAGGACGGAGCTTCCGTGCGGCCATCACCAGGGCGTAGGCAACCTTCTACATCTTTGCGTACCGGGTCTCAGCCGAGAGTAGGACTTTGTTGACATAGTAGAGAGGCTTTAGAACCCCGTCTTCTTCTCTGACAAGCACGGCACTGAGCACGTTTTCCGAGGTTGAAAGGTAGAGGGAGAAGGGTTCGCTCGGTTCGGGTTTGCTCAGAAGTAGGGGGTTGGCGAGGTAGGACTTTAGCCGATCAAACGTCTGTTGCTGGGGGTCGCCCCATTCGAAGCATTTCGCTCCTCGCAGAGTCTTGAAGAAGGGGAGTGACTTCTCTCCCGACTTGGAAAGGAAGCGGCAAATGGCCGCCAGTCTTCTCTTGAGCCGTTGAACCTCCTTAATATTTCTAGGAGGGGCCATGTTAATTATAGTCTGGATCTTCTCGGGGTTCGCCTCTATGCCGCGCTGGCTGACGACGAACCCGAGAAATTTTTCCAAGGAGACGCCGAAGGCACACTTAGCGGAATTGAGCCTCATGTTGTGGGACCGAAGGATGCCAAAAGCTTCCTCGAGGTCAGCCACATGATCCTGCCCTCGTTGACTCTTACCGAGCATGTCGTCGACATATACCTCCATATTACGACCGATATGTTCTTTAAAGACCCGGTTGACGAGTCTCTGGTAGGTGGCACCGGCATACTTTAGCCCGAAGGGCATGACCCGGTAACAGTAGAGACCTTAGTCGGTTACGAAGGACGTCTTGGCGATGTCCGGAGGAAACATCCGGATTTGGTTATAGCCTGAAAAGGCATCCATGAAGGTCAGTAGCTCGTGAGCCGACGTTGCATCGATCAGAGCATCAATGCTTGGGAGAGGGAAATGATCTTTGGAGCACGCCTTGTTGAGGTCCGTGAAGTCTATGCAGATCCTCCAGGTCCCGCTTGCCTTCTTTACCATCACGACGTTGACCAGCCATTCGGGATAACTAACTTCTTGTATGAACCGGACGAACAACAGTTTGTCCACCTCCGCTTTTATTGCTTATTGCCTCTCTGGGGCGAACTTGCGTCGCTTCTGATGGATCGGCTTGGAACCCGGGTGGACGCTCAGCTTATGCATGATTAGGTCCTCGAAAATTCCGGGCATGTCGGACGGTTTCCAAGCGATGAGGTCGATATTGCGGCGAATGCAATCGATGAGGGTCGGTCTCAGATCGGGGGACACAGAGCGGCTCACCCAGAAAAACTTAGACTTGTCCTCTACCTCGAATGAGACCTCCAATTCGTTCGCGGGTTCCGACTCGAGCTGGTTTCTTTCAGGTGGAAGCTCGACTGCATCAAGGGGGAACACTCCGCCCCCTACCGCAGTCATGTAGCACAAATGTGCAGACTCCTGGTTTCCTCGTACGACACCGACCCCAAGGTCGGTGGGGAACTTTAGTTTCAAATGGTAGGCCAAGGGAACTGCCTGAAATGAGCAGAGGTCGGGGTCAGCCGAGAATGGCATTGCACGCGGCCTTGACGTTGACCACCATGAAGTCCATTGATTCGGTCCGTATGGTAGGGGTCGTACCAGCTGTTACATCCAGTGTCACGATCCCTTCGATTTGTACGAAAACGCCCGACAACCCGTGAAGGGTGTACCCGGCGGGTTTTAGCTTATCTCGGAAGAGCTTGATGTTTTCAAATGCTTCTAGGAAGAGGATGTTGACTGAGCTTCCGTTGTCCACGAGAATTCGGCGGATCTCGAAGTTTGCCATGACGCGGCTGATGATGAGGGCATCGCAGTGCGGGAGCCGGACGCCCTCCTGGTCTTCTCCGGAGAAGGAGACTGTCCGCTGCTGAACCTGAGGGGAGGGATGGTCGCAGACAGAATTTACTTCTCGTAGGAACTGAGTTGAAAGCGGCCCCTCCCCTTGTTCGGTTGGCCTGCCGATTCTGGATGACGCACCGCAAATCAGTCGCAACTGAGTGTGAAGCACCTGATCCGGGTCTGACTACACCATTGGCTCGCGGTTGGTTAGAGCCATGGGCGTCCGCATGGCTATGAAGAGGAGGAGGGTCCGGACGACGTCCAGATGTAACGGCCCTTCTGGCTTTGGGAGCCATGAAAAAAGCCTGGATTCGAGATGACGTCCTATGCCGGGATCGTACCGGTGTCAATACCTATTTTCCACAGACGGTGCCAACCTAATGCTGTTTGTTTTTGGGTGTGGGGGCAATAGGTGTGAGTTTTTGTAATTTGTAGTGGAAGATGCGGTACTGGGGTTGGTCCAATACTAGGCTGCTAGACCAGTTCGGAAATAGTAGGAGAGAAGTAAAGGCTAGGTGCTCGGCTCGGATCTTGAGGGATCGACTCGGATCTAGGTACCTGCACACTGCCTAGAAATACTGGGAGAGGTCCCGACGACAGGCCCTTCGACGATTTAGTCAGTCACTGAGAAAGCAACAATAGCTAGGGTTCAGATGGGGAAAAATTTAATACCTCTCAAAGTGAGGAGGGGATCTGGTATTTATAGGCAAGGAAAAACGGGTCTGAGGTCCTAACAGGCCGGGTTGGACCCGTTTGTTCATGGGTCTGAGCTGGTTGAAGCCCGTTGAGTTTGTTTGTCCTTATGATCACAGGAGAGTGAAATCTGAGGGCCCTGATTGCGCCACATCATTGTCATTTCCACATATATAATACAAGTCACAAGTGAAATGTATGTGACTATCTTCTTATAATTTCAGTCTAGAAAAGGCCAACTGGCATACCACCTTACCACTTAAGGTGGAAGAGGAGAGAGAGGGGGAGGAAGAGAACGGAGTGAAGGAGGTGAATTTTATATCCCTTCCACCCTGAGAAAACTTTGTTATTCCTCTGAAAGAAGTCTTTAATGTCACAACTGGAGAAAACTTCGAAAAGAAACTTATTTATGCCGTCCACAAAAAAGTAAAGAACACAAAGGCTGTATGCAATGAGCTGAGTGACATATAAAGGTGATGCAGAAAAGATGGTTAATAGCATCATATACAAATTAGTTAACAAAGATAAAGATATAAAATGAAATACCAATTCATGGACACTGACATGAACGCGATACAAAATGACACCAATGCTCATCATATCTTATATATTGCATAACAATAGGAAGCACATACCAAGAAGTATAATCTACAACATGTGTATTGTCAGATAACTGACACCATGCACTGTCAACTAGAGAGCACTGACAATATTTTATAATCAGAACAAATTGTGACACAACAATTAGACTATGTGCGGATGAAAGATATAATATATATGATGCACACAATTAGACAGGTAGCACACATGGTATTCTAACTTTCAAAAAGTAAAAGGCACAAGTATATTCAGGCAGAATCAGAACGACGTAATCTCCATGCTTTCTTGTAACAAATCACATGTAAAAAAAAAGAGAATCTGTTACATGCTAAATTGTAACCGACTATGAACTACGTTATATCCATACTATATTTTAACTTCTTTTTTTCTTGCAACAATCACATGTAAAAGAGTCTCTCTCTCTCTCTCTCTCTCTCTCTCTCTCTCTCTCTCTCTCTCTCTCTCTCTCTCTCTCTCTCTCTCAAGAGTGTATTTTGATAAACAATCCACTTTCTAAAGAATCAATGCTCAATTGAGATACTTTTAAATAACAAACAACAACAACAACAACAAAGCCTTTTTCCCAACGAGTTGGGGTCGGCTACACGAATCCTGGTTTTCCATTCTGCTCGGTTTAGCGCAATATCTTTTGTAAGGTCACAAGCTATCATATCTTTTTTCACCGTTTCCACCCAAGTTAGTTTATGATGAGGACATCTATTTTATTTTGTTTAGTATTTTATTTCAGTACCATATTTGTTTTTGGCATTTATAGCCATATGTAATCTTTCTTTTATGCATTATAATATTTCTGAGATTTTAGAATATTTTGATATTTGTATCAAGATTTGTTTTGAGCCTATATATAGGCCTTGAGATTAATTTAAAGTTATGTCATTCTTAATTAAAAATTATTGTGTTGAGTTTTGCTCTTTATCTCTCTTTTTGTGTGATACAATTGAGATCTAATTATTAGGGTTTGTGATAAATCCTAATAAACTTTTAGGGTTTGTGATAAACTCTAAAACTACCCCCAAATCCCCAAATCCAATACAAATTCCTAACCCTAATTTTCCAAATTAAAAATAAAACCCTAATCCCCAAATATAATTAAACCCAAACCCTAATCCCTTTTCATCTTCTTCCTCTCCCTCCATCTATTTCCGAAACCCTCCCAACTCCTCCTCACCGCCCCCGTCGTCTGCCACCCACACCACCACCATCCCCCTCATCCTCTTCCATCATCATCGCCTGCCACCCGCACCACCACCATCCCCCTCATCCTCTTCCGTCTTCACCGCCTTTTCCCCACCACCCGACCAACTCCCCAACTGCCTCATCGACCTCCTCGTCCCTTCCTGTTTCTGATCGCCAACCACAGCCAAAACCCCTAAATCCCGACAACCTTCCTCTTGTTTCCGTCGACCCACCTCGCCGCGTCGACCCCCGTCGCCACCCTCAGCCAGCGACGCCGCCGCCGTCGCCCTTGCTGTTGCCATTGCTGACTTTGTTGCGGTTGTCTCTCTCTTACTGTTGTTCTCTCTTACTATTGTTGCTGATTGCTATGTTCTGCGTTACTGCCAATCCGAGATCTAACGCTTGTTTCTTCGAACCTCGGTATACTCTTTCCACTTTTCAAATATTTATGTTATACTGCTTTATCATCTCTATAATATTATCTAATTTAACTGTCGACCACAAATATCGAGAGTGAGTGTTCTACTTGCCTAATTAGAGTATGAATCAATATTGAATCTTTTACTTGCTAAGAACACTTAGAAATTTAATTATTAATTGTTAGAACTGAATTATTAATTGGGGTTGTTAAACTTAATTCAATTCTTAGAAATCCATCAAACCGATTAATTGTTTAAAATTCTAATTTTTATCCGGACTACATGTTGGTAAAATTAATCTTTTAAGATTTTTGGAAATTCTGTCTTCAAGATTACATTTTACATCAGTTTAGGTCTTCCTCTACTCCTAACTTTACCCTCAATACTTATCAAATCACTCTTTCTAATAGGGCAGTACTAGGTCTACGTGTGACATGTCCAAACCACGTGTGACACTTTCCATAGTTTTAAATAACAAACGAACAATGATAATCATCTGAAGTAATGTGGTTCATATAGAAAAATAAAATTCTAAGCTAAAGAAACACCTTAGCAGCAGTATTTAGAATTTGATGCTTAGTATCAAGCTCCTCAGAGGTGAAGCACCGTGCAAGGTATTGAAACAAAGTGGGCACAATCTTAGGAATAATCCGGCCGACGGAAGAGTACTCTCCAATCATCCAAATTATTAATACACGTGCTGCATGTTCCTTGATTATGTCCAGGTTACGAATTAACTGGACGATCACCTTTAAAACACAAGAATGAGATCAAGGTCAGAAAATCAAAACAAACAGCCCAAAAGTGCATTAGCATAAAGAATACATATGTCTAGCATAAAAATTATAGACTACTATGAGATCGGGATTTTTTTTGAAATAAAACATCAAACAGCTTTATTCAATCTTTAAGAGAGTCAATAAACAAATCATAAATGAAAGCCAGTCCAAGCAACATGACTGTATTATTGAGAAGTATGTGAATGTCAGACTACTTAAAGATTGTAAAGCCTGTAAGATTATTATTAAAAAAAATTTAAATAATAAAATTAAAAAGTAATAAAAATGTGACAGTTGTTAGCATGCTAAGCTTCAATTTCATGTTGACGTAACTATTAAGTAGAATCAGCTACTACTTTGACATTATTGGTGCGAATCCACATATCACAGTCTACTCGAGGATTAAGAAGACGTCATATATTTAGACTGTATTATATTTTATATATCTTTCAGCTCTTTCTTTTCTTTCTCTTATCTTTTCCTACCAGATCCAAATCCTGATACCTACAGCATTTTCTAGCCAACATAAGATTTCTTATAAGCTCAGTGCCACAAGCTGACCAGCTTTGATAAATGAGAGGGAAATATATAGGAAATTACTTTATCATGAGCTAATGGGTTTTTCTTCGACTGACATGATTGTTTGAAGCAACACGCATGTTTCTCCATCCATATGACCCTCTATGGCTAATGTTAGCCTTGAACGGCTTTTAGCCCTTACAATCCAAAAAGAGCACACATGTTTCAAATTCTTTTCTTTTGCAAGTGTCGTCAACCTAATCCATTTATCTTAGACCAAGTTTTTGTTGGTATCCAGGATGCTGCTTCAGTTCCTTCAGAAGAACCAATAAGCTATTTGATCAGATAATATTCCACATATTCTCTCTTCTGAGCATATTAACTATTCAATGCATTTGCAATTAAAATGTGCCAACATAAGTAAAATATAATATGTGCATAGCCTAGGTATTGGAACCACAAGCATAGGAGAAAAATGTAGAGATGAATTACTTTCTCATGAGCCACTGGGTTTTGCTTTATTATGGCTTTGATTGACATGATTGCCTGAAGCAGAACACATGTTTCTCCATTCATCTGACCTGAAACACCTGGAAGTGATTTGGAAATTTGGAACTTGTTACAGTAGGAAAACTGGCAAAGAACTATGAGGTAAAAAATGATTTGGATGAAGGTAAAATCTAGTTCTAGATTAGTAAATGAAATAACCTTGTAAGATGAGGATCAAAAGGCCTTCAAGGCTGACATTAGCCACAAAAGGCAGTCTTTGAGCACATAACCCTATTACAGTGACAGTATCAGCAACAAATCTCCTGTCCGGATCTCTGATGTAATCCTAGTAGCACAACTAGAAAAGTGAATATCAGTCTATCATGCACAAGAGCAAGGGTACAATTCAAAAATTCAAAAAGTAGTAAGACATGTTTTCATATATCTAAGGGACATGGTGCCTCTACCAGAACATAATGACACCAAAGCACAGATGAAAAGCAATATATGTGACATGATAGCCGGGATTATACTTTAACTGAAAAGGTTTAACTGTAAATGGAAATTGTCAGAAATGGACTAGCTCTTAAGCTCTCTTAGAAAGAATGAGAATACAAACACAGAGACTAGGTCGCATAGATATTCCACAGTTGCAGTGCCTGTTGTTGCCTAAATCCTAACACATGATAGGCGAGAACATCATGACACAAAGAATTTCAGACACATAATATACACTAGTTTCCATGATTGCAAATGCACTCCCTTAAAAGCATTTACACATTCTTTTGTACACACTTCATATGAAACAATACAGTCCATCAAAGGAGGCCATTTTTCCATCTTAGAATGAAGTCTACCCCAGAAAGTGAAAAGTACCAGCACACAACCAGCATTTTTTATGATGATAACAACAACAACCAGGGAAGGAGCTGGGGGGGGGGGGGGGGGGGGGGGGGGGGGCGTTGCAGAGTTTTCAAAACCGCAAATTTAGGTATAAGATTTTCTGAAAAACAAATGTTAGAGTAGGGCACCTCCATAAATATTTCATAAGTACTAGTATGGTCTAGTGGCTAGTGTGTGTGTTTGTAAATTTGAGAGGTCATGGATTCAAGTCTAGCAATCTTAATATTTTCTTTCATATGAAAAATAATCTTTTACTTTTTGGCCCCCTCTTTTATCAATCCTGGCTCTGCCCCTAACAAATAACAATCTGATAACATGATATTTTTTTTTATAAGAACATACCACTAATCATGATATCTTCATATCTCTAATATTATAATGGGAGAAGGCCTTAGTGTCATTTGTCAATCTACCAACACGTGCATCGCACGTGCATAACTAATCTGAAGAAGGTATCAGGTTCGAAGTCTCACTATGTCCAATTTTTTACATTAATTTTTTTATATTAAACATGCATCACATGTGTAAATTACTAACCATCTATCTATCTATAATATTATATATTATAGATAGAAACAAATAAATAATGGAAGAGTTTGTCATAAATAAATATTTTTTAATATTTTTTGTCACAAAAGAAACACCACTTTTGTCACCAAACAAACATGTGCATAGCACGTGCAACTCCAAATCTATTTTTTGACACGTGCATCGCATGTCCACATCAAAGTTTTTCCTTCTTAATTTTTAAAAAAATACGTGTCTAATTTTTTAAAAATTAAGGCATTCATCGCACGTGCTAATTACAGTTGACTTACGTGTATCGCACGTTGAACTCAAACTCTTTATCAAAACGTGCATCGCACGTGAAAAATACTAGTCATTTATAACCGCAACAACAACAGTAATACTTTGAAATTATAAATTTTTTAACATTATTTTATAAGAATGGACCATTAATCATGATATCATCATATCAATCAGTATCAGTTCATTACTGTGCTAACTTACCAGTTGTTTTTTTTTCCTTTAATGCTGACTAGTAAGAAGTATATATCATGCTCACATGATAAAGAATTCATATAATGTACATAGCATTGGTCAATCATGCCTGATCCATCAACTTCCAGGAGAAGCTAGCTCATCAACAAAAAACAGAAACTTGACGCACATGAACAAGCTCAGTAGATACCTGAAACTCATCGAAAATGGCATGGACTGAAGACTCTGTGGCAATAATAGATAATATTTCAAGCTTTAAAGCTCTCATCTGATATGGATCAGAGAAAGAAATAAAAAAATCTTCATAGTTTGGTGCAAAAAGTGAAGGGACAGCTTTAGCGAACATCTGTATGTTACAAAGCACCTAACCAAGCCAAAAAAAATAGTTCGTCAGTTAAAGTTTATTACCTAAGAAGCTAACCTACTCAGAAGCCACTATATACGTGCACGTGTCTACAGAGACAGAACGCAAGTAGAACAACAACAACAGAAAGAATGGAATGTGCAGCTTTGTGAAAGCAGAATTGTCCTCATGGAAAATGTAGACCAGAATTCATTTATTACATAGAAGAAATCAGTTATTCTGCTAACTGAAATGCAAATTGTATGGGAGAAATGCAAGTGCATTATGAAATTACAATGTGCTTCGCCATGGTGATCAATTGCTTTCAGACCTAAAGAATACTGCAAGGGTGTCCTCAATCACTAGTCACTAATTAGTAGCAGTAATAAATTACAAAAGCATAATTAAATGCCCACAACTATTAGACAACAATACTATATGCTCAGGTAGAAAAATAAAAACTTTCAGCCTAAATCCTATATCCTCGGAAAATGCATGTGTTCAACAGTGGCAGTTTTAAGTCTTAATGAAAGAACATTAGCAACCACTACCAGCCATCATGTCAGTGAATGGCTCAGATTTCACCATGCCATATTAAGTGAAATGTCATCTGATATATTGTGAGACAATAAATTAAGCAAATAAAGGTATGACGGAGGGTTGCGCAGAAAAGATATGAAAGACCCTGCCACTACACTAAACTTCGAAGTTGTGGGCAGGTTAAGGGTTTTACTCTAGCATTCTAGCCCCCCAGATAGAGTGCCCATTTAAATGGGCTGAAGAAACAAGACAAACACCCAACAAAATGAGGGTGGAGACCCAAACGTGTGCAATGGCATAACAAGTGATTTTTAAAAATCCATAAATATCTAATATTTATATAACCCACCATATAAGACTTGAAACCAAGGTTCTCTAATGCCATGTGAAAGAACCCCACTATACAAAAACTCCGAAGTTGTAGTAAGGGTTGAAGGTTTACATTTGTATTCTAACAGGGGAAAAATAACGATTGGCTCTCAGAAGAAACCCTCTAGCCTTCAGAAGTTTAGACTGCAATATGGGAGAACACCACCATGCTCCTAGTTCAGAGAAATGGGTAAAAATCATTCAGCTCCCCTAATGAGGACATCGGTTCTGTTTTGTTTTATTTTGATATTTAGCCATATGTAGCAGTTTTGCAATTGCACCCTTTATTTTATGCATTAGAATATTTTGAAAATTTGTATTGAGATTTGTTTTGAGCTTATATATAGGCCTTGAGAATAATGAGAAAGTATGTTATTCTTGATATAAAAAATACTGCGTTGAGTTATTGCTCTACATTCATCTTTTTGTGTGAGACATTGAGATAAAATTTAGGATTTGTGAGAAGCTCTAAATACACCCCAAATACCCAATTTTATTCAAAACCTCAAATCCTAACCTTAATCTAATTATTCCCTTCTCAGCCGCCTAACTCCCGACTATCTCCTTCTTCCTTTGCATCCTGAAACCCTAGCCCCTCCCGACGTCCTGCACCAACACCGACCACATCGTCGCCCGCCAATACCTCCACTCGAGAACCCATCGCCTCCCGCAACCACCTCCTTGCCTCCACTCCCGCAACCAAAAGGTAATAAAATAAAACATAAATAAAAATAAACCACTAATAAAACCTATTTAAAACAAGTTAAAAACTAGATAAATTCTAACTTATCAAACTCCCCCATGCTTAGATCTTTGCCTGTCCTCAAGCAAATCACAACAAATGGCCAGACTTAGAAATTTCTTGTTTCGACCACACCAATTCAAGGTTTTTTGATGGTATCCAATGACACAATTTTCACAATTTCAACATACTACTTATTGAAACCTAGTGCATAGCATTATCAGATGGTTCAAGGCATCAGAACATTGAGAGAGGCCTAAATGATTATTCTTGGTCTTGTCATTTTTAGGCTTAGTTTCCCAGCATCTTTTGCTTGGGTCCTCCACTCATATGCAAACAAAGCAATTGCCACACTTGGTCTCAAAGGAGTGTCGTTGTTTCCCAGTAGCCAATCAGTCTCAAAAGGGTACAAAGAGTATTTCCCTAGTAACCTATGGCCTCAAAGGGGTGTTGAGCTATTCTATTTTCAGCAGTCTTTTTTTTTTTTTTTTAAGCTCAACACAGACATTTCTCCAGTAACCAATATGCAGTGAGTGTCACCAAGGGAACCAAAAATTAAATTTAGTTAGATATTTTCAAGGTTCTTCCCAACTATCCTAATGCCAAAACCCATCTAGGTTGTGTGTGTATGACCCCAACAAGTAGTAAAGCTGTCAATTGTGCTCATTGGATACCAACCAATTAACTAAGTAGTGCAAAAAAAAATGATTTCCAAGGAGGCGAATTCAAGAAAATGTTCACAACAAAGACTGCACATGGGAAGAAAGATAAAAGCTAGAAGACTGACACAGACATATGCAAGAAGAAAAAGAAATAAAGAAACAAAATAAAACAAAATAGAGAAAAGCAATACTCCCCTGTCTTGAGGTCACTATCAGTAGTGTCTCTTCTTTTCCTTCACTGTCAAGCTATGGAAGCGGGGGAAAATGGCCTTGAGAAATATGCCAACTATACATAGCTGACATCATGGTATTCATATTGTCCAAAACATGCTCTTGTCTTTGCTGCTCTTCCTCCATGGTTGCCATCCTAGAATTCAAGTCAGGATTCTCATGATGATGACATGAAGATGGACTGTTAGGCTCTGAAGGAGGAGGAAGTTGCAAATATGGCTCCTCTGGTTCATCAATGACTCCCTCAAACTTCCAATTGGCTCTATTCCTCACCGTGGTTCTGACTGGATTTGGCAATGCCATTGTAGAACCATCCGGGAGTATCAAATGGTAAACATCATTCAGCTTGGTAATCATTTTTATCGCCAGACAAGCTTCCAAATTAATTCTGGTATTTCCCTGCAATTCAGCTAGCTCACTGATTTGATTAGTATAATTTAGAGTAATTGCTATAGGGGTGATTAATCCACCAATGACAATGCCCCCCTTTTTAGGAACCACCTGAACCGGACTAACCCATTCACTATCAGAAATGGGGTAAATTACCCCCAGCATCAAGTAACTTAAGCACCTCTTTTTTCACAACTTCCTTCATGTTAGGATTTAACCTTCTTTGATGCTCAATAGAGGGCTTATAGTCATCTTCCAACAGAATTCTATGCATGCAATTGGATGGATTAATCCCCTTAATGTCATCTATAGTGTACCCAATGGCCCTTTGATGCAATCTAAGAATTTCAAGCAATTTTGTAGTTTCATCATCACTTAGATTAGCACTTACAATCACAGGGAATGTAGAGTTCGGACTAAGAAATTCATACCTGAGATTTGAAGGAAGGGGTTTGAGTTCTACCTGTGGGGATTCTTTAAGGGATGAAGCTTCAGTCTCGGCTTTTAGGTCTTCAAATTGAAATTTAGAAGTTGGAGGGTTAGCATCTAACAACTTTGCATATGCAGCAACTTCTTTATCTTCATCTCCTTGATCACCACTTCTCACCAAACAGACCTCCAATGTATCAATAGAAATCTTTCCAACCGGATCTTCCTTGACACATTGATCTATCAAATCAATCCTGCAGCAAGAATTCTCAAGAGAAGGGCATTTAATAACATTAGGCAAATTAAATTCTACCCTCTCATCACCCACATTCAAAGTAAGCTTGCCAATTTTTACATCAATAACGGCACCTGTTGTAGCAAGAAAAGGTCTCCCAAGTATGAGTGGGATTTGAGCATCTTCTTCCATTTCCAATACAACAAAATCAGCTGGAATGAAAAACTTACCTACCTTAATAGGCACATCTTCCAATATACCTATAGGATACTTGACCGAACGATCCGCTAGTTGTAGGGAAATGGTTGTGGGCTTCAAGTCACCCATCTCAATCTTTTTGCAAATTGACAAAGGCATGAGACTAACACTAGCTCCAAGATCACACAAAGCACGGTTAAAACTCATTTCACCAATAACACATGGAATAGAAAAGCTACCAGGATCTTTGAGCTTAGGAGGCAATTTATTTAGAATTATAGCACTGCATTCTTCAGTTAATGTCACAGTCTCATAGTCATCATGCTTTCTTTTATTTGACAAAATTTCTTTCAAAAATTTAGCATATGATGGCATTTGAGACAAAGCTTCAGTAAATGGAATATTTATATACAACTTGTTAAGAACGTCCAAAAACTTCCTATATTGCCTTTCAATTTTAGCCTTGGCCAATCTTTGGGGAAAGGGTATAGGTGGCTTATATGGTGCAGGGGCAACATAGGGAGTTTCTTTCTCATCTTCACCTCTCTTTGCCTTCTCAACCTCCTCAAGTGATGGCTGAACCATTTTATTTTTCTCATTTTCACTCTCTTTTTCTTCTCTACCCTTAGGTTCCACTAGTTTCTTCCCACTTCTTAAAGTAATGGCATTTACATGCCACTTAGGATTGGATTCTGGTTGTCCTGGAAATATACCGGGTGGCCTAGAAGAAGAGCCAACATGTTGGGCTATTTGGATAATTTGGGTCTTTAGCATCTTATTATGGGTGGTCAAAGAATCTACCTTAGATGCTAACTGCTTAATGGCCTCACCCACCACTTGGTTTTGAGTTTTAAATTCCTCATTTTGCTTGCTTTGAGTCAAAACAAAATTTTCCAGCAAATTTTCTAAATTGGATTTTTGAGGAGGATTAAAACCTCGTTGTCCTTCAAAACTAGGGGGCTTAGATGAAGCTTGGGGAATGGGATTAAGTGGAGGATTTTTATAGGAAAAATTTGGGTGATTCCTCCACCCTTGATTGTAAGTACTAGAAAATGGGTCCCCTTTTTGATTAAAATTGTTAACAAAGTTAACTTGCTCATTATTAGACCCCCCACTAGATGAATTCCCAAGTTGACATTCAACTACAGTATGACCAACAACACCACAAATTTCACAAGTTGCAACATTAGGAGTAACAGCATTCATACTCATTTTATCAAATTTTTGAAACAAAGCATCAACTTTAGCAGCTAAATGGTCTATAGCATCAACATCATACCTGCCGCCTTTCTTTTGAGGAGCACGATCACTTGACCATTGGTAGTGATTTTGTGCCATATCCTCAATGAGAGCATAAGCTTCTGTGGTGTTTTTGTTCATCAAAGCACCTCCTGCTGCTGCGTCCACTGTCATCCTGGTGTTGTAATTGAGCCCATTGTAAAAGGTATGCACTGTTAACCATTTTTCCAACCCATGATGAGGACAAAGCCTCAACAATTCCTTGAAACGTTCCCATGCCTCATAGAGAGACTCTCCATCCTTTTGAGCAAAAGTTGTTATTTGATTTCTGAGTTGTGCAGTTTTGCTCGGAGGGAAGTACTTGGAAAGAAATACTTGAGACAATTGTTCCCATGTAGTTATGGAACCATTTGGAAGTGAGTGTAGCCAAGCTCTTGCTCTATCCCTCAAGGAAAAAGGGAAAAGCCTCAATCTTATGGCATCCGCAGTGACACCTTCATCTTTAGAGTGTCACAAAACTCCAAGAACATAGACAAATGGAGATTTGGATCATCCGTTGGAGCACCTCCAAATTGATTTTGTTGCACCATGGAAAGTAGAGAGGGCTTCAACTCGAAGTTGTTTGCCTCCACTGTTGGGCGAGTGATGCTAGATTGCAATCCCGTGGTATTAGGGGAAGCAAACTCCTTCAAAGACCTTGTATCTTCAGCCATGCTGGACTCTCCTGTTTCAGTCCTTGCCTTGCGTTGTCCTCTTCTTCTTCTACGAAAGAACCTTTCTATCTCAGGCACTGGTTCAACAAGATCACCAACACTTCGGACTCTTCGCATTCACTGAAAAATCAGCAGAAAACAAAGAAGATGATAACAGAAACAACAGAAAAAAATTTAGTCTAACCAATATAGAAAGAAAAATCAATATCAACGACTTAAGTCCCCGGCAACGGCGCCAAAAACTTGATAAGCCCGCAAGTGCACGGTTTTATCGCGTAATAAAAATATCGTTCCCACAAGGACTTAAAATTGAGTACTAATTTCTCTCACTAAGATGATTAGCTAAAAGAACTAAGTTAAAATGATATTGTTGTTGCCAAAAAAATAAAGAGTTTAATTTAGAGAATAAAAAGCTCTTGGGATTGATGTTCTTCCAATGAAAATTACTTTTAAGCTAGTTACTTTCCTTTGAGGATGAACAATGGATTCTTAAAGGCTAAATAAACAAATGTGATTATTGCATTCTTTCAAAGTACAATAATATGTTTCAGACATAGATTCCACCTATTTTCATGGTAGAAGGAATGATAAAACTCATTAAGAACAATTATTTCTAAGCCTCAAGAAAACCAATTCTATTTTCATGAATTGATCCCCTTGTTTAAATCTTGTAATTCCAATATCAAATTCTCACCTTTCAGTGCTTAATATGATATCTAAGGTTCATACAATCATATTGATTATGATTGCAGACAAAGCAAAACTCAAGATTAAATTAAGAATAGAAAAATGCTCATAACATCTAAGGAAAGAAAACTAGACTTAATCAATAATTCATCATTGGAATATAATCAATCCCAAGATAAAAGAAACTACTCACACATGATTAAAATATAAATAAGACAATGTAAATTTGACATTCAGAACTTTAACAAGTAAAAGATGAGGATTAGAAGGCAATAGAAACTGAAATTTACTCAAAGCTTAAGCCAAAGAAAAGTTGTTTGATCATACTACCAAAAGAACATAAGTTTTGCTCCCAGAGAAAATGGAGAGGAAGCCCCCCTTTTGAGGATCTGAAAGCCTACATTTATAGCCTAGTTTTACCCCTAATCAAGTGTCATTACAATCCCTTTAAGACCCATAAAGAAAGAGTAACCGATTCAGCCATTATTAGGAGCTGTTACAGAATTCTGCCATAAATATGGCCATAATGCGCAACACTGGGGGGTCATAATCGTCAGACTGTGACTCTTCAGCAGATTCTCCACGAATTACGGCCATAATGGAAAACACTGGGGGCCCATAATTCTTTCTGTCTCTTCAATTGTCCTTCCAACTGTTTTCCACGAATTATAGCTATGTTCTTCAACACTGGGAGGCCGTAATCTATTCTGTTTGCATCACAATCATCAACTCTTCAACTTCTTTTCCTACAAATTAAAATATAAACCAAAAGGTAATAAAAATAAAACATAAATAAAAATAAACCACTAATAAAACCTATTTAAAACAAGTTAAAAACTAGATAAATTCTAACTTATCAGGAAGGCCAACAATGGAAGCAATTTATGTACTGATGAGACTTATGGAAAAATATAGAGAGAATAAGAAAGATCTACATATGGTTTTTATAGATCTAGAAAAAGTATATGAGAAAGTTCCTAGAGGCATAGTATGGTGGGTGTTAAATAATAAAAGAGTAACTATTCGGTATATTGAGATAAATAATTAAAGATATGTATGAAGGGGCAACGACCATTAGAACAACCACAGGAGAGATCAGCGATTTTCCTATTACAGTAGGTTTACACCAAGGTTCGGCTTTAAGCCCCTACCTCTTTACTTTGGTTATGGATGAATTGACGCGAGGAATACAAGATGAGGTGCCTTAGTGTATGCTTTTTGCCGATGACATCGTCTTAGTGGACGAGACTAGAGCAGGAGTCAATGCCAAATTAGAATTGTGGTGACAAACTTTGGAAGTTAGAAGCTTTAGGATAAGCAGACTAAAACATAGTATATGGAGTGTAATTTTAATGATATTCGGAACACAACTAAGGAAGTAGTGAAGCTTGATGGCCAAGAGATACCTAAGAGATACCATTTCGGATATTTAGGCTCCATTATACAAAGAGGTGGAGAGATTTGTGAAGATGTTATGCATAGGTTCCAAGCAAGGTGGCTTAGTGGAGAAGTGTCAGTGGTGTTTTGTGTAACAAACATATACCTTTGAAGTTGAAGGAAAGATTTTATAGGACAGCTGTTAGACCAGCAATGATGTATGGAGCAGAGTGTTGGGCAACAAAGAATCATGTCCAAAAAATGGGTGTAGCGGAGATGAGAATGCTAAGATGGATGTGTGGTAAAATGATGATAGAATTAGAAATGAGCATACACGAGACATGCTAAAGGTAGCCCCAATCTAAGATAAGTTAAGAGAGAATCGCCTCAGGTGGTTTGGACATGTCACACGTACACCTAGTAGTGCCCCCATTAGAAAGAGTGATTTGATAAGTATTGAGGGTAGAGTTAGAGGTAGGGAAATACCTAAACTAACTTGGATGGAAACGGTGAAAAAAGATATGAAAGCTTGTGACCTTACAGAAGATATTGCGCGAAACCAAGCAGAATGGAAAACCAAGATTTATGTAGCCGACCCCAACTAGTTGGGAAAAAGGCTTTGTTGGTGTTGTTGTTGTTGTCTAGCTAGCACTTATATTTTATGATTTAGGGTAAGACCTTCAACATTTAAAGCACAAAAAAAAAGCACCAGAGCTCTGCATCAATGCACAACTACTTAGCAAGTAGTTTTCTTTGTTATTAGAACTTATCAACTGCAGTTGAAAGCAATGTTCCATAACAGAGGTGCAAAAAGAAAACCATTAGCTTCCAACTAAACCCCTCAAAACTAGTGAATTCGAAGGCGCACTGAGGCGCCTCAGATGCCTAGCCTATTTGTGCCTCAAGCTTGGACCGAGGCGTAACCCTTGTTCAAGGCTTCACAGAGGTGCGCGCCTTTGTGCACATTAGAAAAGGCGCGAGGCACAAGCCTCATGAAAAGGTGCAAATCTAATTTATTGGGTTGGGTTATTTGGGTCAAAAAACCCAATAGAAGGAGAAGAAGTTGAAGCTGGAGAAATGGAGGAATCATATTGATAAGTGTCATCAATCTAGTGTGCTTGTTGGTTCATGGATGATATTTGCCCTTTTTATGACTTCTCTCATGGGTTTTATTTTGTAGCTACTTATATGCTAATTGTCTTTAGTGCCTTGTAGTTGACTTGTTTCTAGTTGGTAGTTGCTTCTTTATGAATATTTAACATTTTAACTAGTATTAAACTATTGGTGATTGATGTTCGATAGTACTTTCTATTTATCTAGTACTAGTAGTTTACACGTGCGATGCACGTTTTAATAAATATAGTTTTTTTAAAATAAAAATTTAGACATAGTCTTGATTTGAACATAGGACCTCCTTTATAATAGTTATGCACGTATGTTACACGGGTTGGTAGATTGACAAAACATTTACAAATGACACTAAGGCCTTCTCCCATTATAATATTAGAGATTTGGGTGAAATGAAAGGTGAACTAATAGTAAATTTAGATTTTTAACATGTTATTACGTTATTGTGTATTTTCTATTGACATTTTGTAAGTTTTGATGTAAACTTTCATATGCAATTTCTAATATTAACAATAGAACAGGTATGTGTTCCATACCTTAACTTTTTTTTTAAGTATATGGTGATTGTATGAT
The DNA here is from genome assembly GCA_017893485.1 of Hemerocallis citrina. Lineage (NCBI taxonomy): Eukaryota > Viridiplantae > Streptophyta > Magnoliopsida > Asparagales > Asphodelaceae > Hemerocallis > Hemerocallis citrina. The sequence goes on along the minus strand of CM030358.1, from coordinate 189,678,325 downwards.
ATATTTTGTTGCTATCTTGATTATATAATCTTATTTTTAAATTTTTAAAACCCCAAAAGTAATAGTGTGCCTCGGTTAAGTGAGGCTTGCACCTCGGACTTTTTACAGGTTAGTGAAATTGCTTTGCGTCTTTCACTCAACTACTCAAAATCTTACATTTCCCTATACAACTCTAACAATATCTATCGGTAAACATCCCAAATGATTCTTATAACCTAGTTTAACCTCAGGAGTATTCCCAATCCTGAAACTTATACTGCCCAAAATAGTGAAATCTGAAGGCTACAAGCAAGTTTACCCAGAAAGGAACTGTTATAAAGCCTTGAATATCCACTAACTCAAGTTTTGCTATTATCTTTTAACCATGAGGATGTTTTGCTAAATGCCACAACCTTTATCAACCATGAAACTCAGTTTCAAAAGATTTTATGCAACCTGCGTTTTGGAGTTGTAAATCTTTTGTTTGGATCTGTGTAACCTTGATAGGTGAATCACATATAACTGATAAACATTGGATTCTGCAGTTTCATGAAAGATGTTTTGGGAACTTTAACCTATATAAATTTAAATAATAATAAACTGATGTTTCATTAAGTTTAGTGAGAAAAACAGTGAAGCCCACTTGATGAAACCATCTTATGAGAAAATCTGATTCATATGGGGAAATGCAGGCTTCATGAAGTTATATGTAACAAAACACCGGGGTACCATGAGACTTCAGTTTTAGTTTCATGGTTTCACCTGAGTCTCATGTAGCCATACTCAACTAAGCAACACCGATCTTTCAATCCTTCCATAGGTTAGCTAAGCTAATTGTGAACGTAAACCTGTTGTCTTATCCATAGAAAGAATCTTGAAAGAAAAGACAAGCTCCAAATTCCTGCGGCATGGCTCAGGGCCAGAGATAATATGTTTTGGAACAGTTCCAGAATTTAGTTAAAATATCAATCGTTCAAACTTCTACGAATTGATAGGTAATGGCGAGCTGCAAAGTGATAAAGTTATATGAAACATACCACATATTTTGAGGCTTGAGAAAACCTCAGAACAAATGGCAATGGATTAACAGTTCTCTTGACCTCTTCCATTGGGGCCATAATCCAATGGACCCCAGCAGCAGCAACGACAACAGAACTATTTTGACTCCAGAGGAGAGGTAATGTACATCGCAACAACATCTTCACATCGTCATTTTGGCAGGAAGTTTGTGCATCGGCATCAACTCCATTTGCGAATATATCCAATATGTGACCCACCCCCATAGAATCTTTGTCAGATTGGGAGGCACACATAATGGATTCTCTGACAAATCCATGTCTAGCTACAACATATCGCAAAAGAATCTCAATCAGAACTATCTGGCCCCACTCTTCAACATCTGGAAGGGTCTCACACAACCTTCTGAAGCTTTTGCCAATAAGCGGTAGATTATTAGGGCAAACAAATTTGAAGCCAACTGCAGGAGCTCCAACAACACCAGGAGAATTGTGGCTTAACATGACACCAACAAGCTGCAAACAGGATACTTTAGCTACAAAAAATATGGATTGAACCAGAGGAAGAGAGAACATAATGCAAACAAAACTCTTCAAGAGCAGAAGAGTTTCCTGCAAGATGTAAGTCATGCAACATGGCGAGTGCAAGTGCAGCACATTTTCTAACATACGGAGACGGATCCCTGGAACATTTTCCGATAGCAACCATTACTAGAGGAGCCACTACATGTAAACAGATTCCTGCCATAGAACGTAAAGCATATGCACGCACCAATGGGTTTGTATCAGACAAATCCTTCTGGAAGCAGTTGATTGAAAGCAAAGCTTCATTAGGACGCCTGACCAAAATGGGAACATGGAAGAGAAGGCGCAGTGTTAGAAATTAGGGATACAATACAAGACGCAAAACAAATTACAGGAAAAGCATAATCCATTAACTAAAAGAGACACGGAGAAAATAATAAAAATTGACAACCTGCATAAACCCTGCCATTTTTCTTAAAATGTAATTTTCCCACAAAATCCAGTACTTGGATATCAAACTATATATATATATATATGTAACTGAATAGCTAGCACAACTCCTCCAAGTCATTTCATTTTACTTCAATTTTCTGTTCATAATGCCACACATAACAAACCCAACTTTTAATATCAGGACTTTAATCATTCCTTCGGTGTGTGTACTCTGAGGAAGAGCGTGTCAAGATTTAGGCACATCTTAAACATTTCTAATTAAAGATACTAGTAATTTACACGTGTGATGCATGTTTTAATTATTTTATAAAATAAAAATAAAAATTCTGACGTAGGGAGAACTCGAACCTGAAACCTCATTTATATTAGTTATGTACGTGCGTTGTACATGTTGGTAGATTTACAAATGACACTAAGGCCTTCTCCCATTATAATATTAGAGATTAGAGAATAGAGATAGTAGAGATTATAACATTAATAATTAATTATAATGAGAAGGCCATTATAATATACACGTGCGATGCACATATTAACTTTTTTTAAAAAATTAAATTAAAAACTCTGATTTACAGTGCGATGCATGTCTTGATAAATAGGATTATATATTTTGAAAAGTAAATGTGAAGATTATAATGGGAGAGTTGGAGTTGCACGTAAGTAGGTAGATTCACAACTCCAACTCTTCCACTATAATAGTTACTAGTAAGTTTGACGTGCGATGCACGTTTTAGTAAAGACTTAGAGTTTAATGTGCGATATACGTAAGTCAGTAGTAATTAGCACGCGCAATGAATGTCTCAATTTTAAAAAAAAGTTGGAGTTGACAGGCGATACTCTTAAGTTTTAAAGGATGTTGAGGAAAAAATTTTGATTTGCACGTGTTAATAAATAGAGTTGGAGTTGTATATGTGGTGCCCAAGTTTGTTTGATGAGAAAGTTGTGTTTTATTTGAAAATATTGGAGTTAAACGGGTGATACACGTCATTCCAAAAAAAATTAAATAAAAAATTTGAAAACTTTGATTTGCACGTGCGATGTACGTGTTAATAAATAGAGATAAACGGAGACGGAGGTGCGCGTGCGATGCACATACTTGATTGATGAAAAAAATATTTTTAAAATGGTTGTTTGTTTGAAAAGTTTGAAAAGTTTGATTTTCACGTGTGGTACACGTGTTAATAAATGGAGATGGAGGTGTGCGTGCGATGCACGGGTTTGTTTGGTGACAAAAAAATAATAAAAAATTATTTGTTTGTTTGAACCCCAACTCTCCCATATAGTAGATTATATATTATATTATAGATAGATGGATAGATAGATAGATAATAATTTACACGTGTGATGCACGTTAAATATATTTTTAAAAAAATAAAGTAAAAAATCGGACATAGCGAGGGCTCGAACCTGAGACCTCCTTTATATTAGTTATGCACGTGCAATGCACGCGTTGGTAGATTTACAAATGACACTAAAGTCTTCTCCCATTATAATATTATTAGAGATTTTGTTCACAGGACCAATGAGTTTATCTAGTTCAAATTAAGGCATTCCCTCTGTTTGTGAACTAGACTGAAGCATGAAACGAATGTATGCTCGGGTATTACGACCTCAAATAATGGTAGCAACGTGCCAAGTTGAGCCATACAATACCAGATCCGCTAACCCACTAGGTAATCTAACCCAACAACTGACGTATATAAAGCATTGTCGAGGAACCTACAAGATGGTATCAATGCGCAAATTCAAATCGATTTAAATTACAAACAACATTATAACCTGACTAGTAAGAGCATAGTTTAATATAATTCTGCATTTCATGTAAAAACGATTACTCTAAGCACAAAAAAGACTGACTTTTCAGCATAGTGTAGTAGATACAAATAAACAAGCTTCTTCACTTCCAGCGACTGCGACGCCACGTTCTTCACAACCTGCAACCAAATCAATCAAAACGAAACAATTCAAACAACAGACCAATCAGAAACGATTTCAACAAATTCAAATCGAAATCAGGATTGAAAACTGAGGGAAGTAATTGGAGACATCGGCGCCTTGTGCAATCAAAGCTAGCAGTCGCTTGATAGTCTCGACCTTCTCGGAATCGAATCGGCTATCGAAAAGTTGAGGTATGGTGGTGTCGTCGGGGTCATCGTAGAGGTGGGCGTCGGTGCCGATTCTGAAGAGGAGGGACGACGCGTTGCTGAAACCCTCCGATGTCGTTGAGAATTGGGAGAACATTGGGGGAGTTAGGGTTTGACTGTGAGTTCTGATATTGGATCGAGAGTTCGGTTTTCGTCGTAGAAGAAAGACGATAGTCGTTGGTGAGGTGGTAGACGACGAGTGAAGGTGATAATGGGCCGGGTGGGGGAGGAAATTCAGGGATGGCATCCGAGTCCGGTCGACCTGCGACTCGCACACTTAGACCCGACGCTCGTTGACCCGGTCCGAGTTCGAGTCAAACCCGACACTCTTACCGGGTCGAACTGGGTCCCAAAAAAAAACAAAAATCAAACCCGCACGACCCAGAACCCGATGCGACCCGTGACCCGCGGGTTTGTGGATTTAACTAGGGATGGCAATCGGGCCGGGCAGACCCGCGACCCGCTCGCCAAAACCCCGCCTGTTGAGTTACGGTTCGGGTCCGGGTCGAATCCGTGAGCCTAAACGGGTCAACTCGAGTCGTCTAATATGTAACACCCCGAATTCCAAATACAACTGAATTCGAGATTTCCAGAGGATCTTTTCGTCTCATTCGGTACAATTTTACAAGCAATTGAAACTTCATTTTACATCAGAGTTACATGAGATTTTACACTTTACATTTTACAGCGGAAGCATATAACACAATAATGTACTTGTAATGACAGCGGAAGCAATTTACATCATTTAAATAAATGTACATCAACAATGAATAATTTGTAAACATCAATTCTCCTTTCACTTTTATCAAGTCATTTATCCTGCATACAAAACTGTGGGCACGTCAGTTTATTCAACCGACGAAAATTATACATGGTCATCCTCTCTATGCTAGAAACAGTATAACGATTCTCATTTCTTAACAAATCACAAACTTGTTCACATATCAAATTAAAGGGAAAATCTTAATGATGTCGTGTTGTGATTGTGCACTTAATTCTTAATGCAATTATTATGTTATATGACACTAATGCGCACTTGTTCGGATTCTATGCATCCCATACTACATAGGTCCGAGGGCAAGCCCTTAATCGTACTTCATCTTGTAGGGTTCAATCTCTCGTCATGACTTAATCTACTACTGTAACTACGGTAAGTATCCTAGATGTTTTCTGACATACGAACTCATATCTAGACGCCCTGGAGGGAATCCCAACGCACTGACACATGACTCATCATGCAGGCATCCTGTGGTAATTCAGCTCCTACCATAGACATGACACCACCTGCAGTCGTCAAACACCCCACGAGCGTCGCCACCGGGACGGTACTCTGGAGCAGTATCCACGCCCTATCATGACTCATCATGGGACATCCTGGGATACTCTATCGCCGTCAATCCAATGGCCCTCATACTCAATGTTTTTCTCTTACTTTCATCACATCTTCACTATGTATCTAGTCCTTATTTTATTAGAATCATGAACAAAATCAAAGCTCTAGAGTTAGCCTCTCCACTATACCGGACTTAATCATTCATTCAACATGACCAACCCTGGTCTTTCTTTTCAAATTTCATTTCATTTATTTCCAATTGTCCGGTGGGAGACTTAGCTACTCTTTTGTTTCAATTTCAATTCACAATTACCAAAAGTTTGAGCATTTCCAGCTCATGAGTTCATGTTTATAATCTCAATAGATTTTCCTTTTCCATGTTCATAGCTTTCACATTCATACAACTTTCATAAATTCAAATAAATGATTTGCTTCATTTCAGGTATAAATTCATGCAAAGACAAATAGAGTTTACTTAAATTGTCACAACCAATAATCATTCAACATAAGATTCATAATCTTTACCATAAAACAATTCATAGAATTTCTGAGATGTCAAAAGTGATCTGGACAGTCGACTTAGAGCTTATCCAGTCGACTTGTTCAGCCGAAGAAAGTTCTTCAATAACCGCTCGGAAGAGTCGACTGCTGCACATGGCCAGTCGGCTGTTCCGCCGCGTTCAAAAACTGAATATCATTTACGGAGCAGTCGACTGTCATTCAAACCAGACGGCTGTTCTACAAAGTTCAATTATACAACTTTTCAAGTTCAGTACAGTCGACTGTTACATACATTCGGTCGACTGAACAGGGTTAATTTTCGAATTAAGGGATCATCTCTCCCTTCTGTTCTTCAATTAGTACACAGCATTTTACTCAACTACAGTATGTTCAATGCCAACATAAACATGTAATTCTTATCTATTTACCATCATCATAACATAGTTTATGATTAAATGTAAATCTCACACAATTAGTATGTTCTTTCCTCTAAATGAGATGCTAAACATACATTTTTCCTTTACTCATCATTTATCCACGAAGATGAATGCTAACTCCAATTTAACATGCTAGAAAACCAAGTTAACAATTCACCTTAAATACATCATTTTATGGAATTCCGAACTGTTCATATTTTATTTCGGTGTACCAGTCGACTGTTCACATGATCGGTCGACTGTACAGGTCATTTCCAGTTCTCTAATTATCATTAGTTCTTTTTCATCTATTCACATCTTCCACAATAAGTATAATACAAAGCATTTCAATATACGATCACCCTATCAATCTACTTTTCACAAATACGATAACAATCAATATTAGCCCTAGCATGATCTCTATATTAGAAGTCCTGAGAAACACCCACCTTGTTGAAGAGTTTAACGAAATCCCGTAAAGCCTTCTAGTGTGATAATGTGACTCATCCTCCTTGCTCCTTGCCACCGAGAATCCTCTGAAGTGATGACCGGCCTCCAAGATACTCACTCACAACTCTCTTAAAATATATCTCTCTTTCAAATAAAGTTCTTAGTGCAAAGACAAATGAGTGAGAGGGGTATTTATACTAAATCTTTGGGTGAGATAGAGGGCTAGGATTGAGTATATGGTTATGAGATGGAGGGCTAGGATGAGAGTAGGAGTTGTAGTAACTACCCACAACTAGATAACCACCCATACACTAACTCCACTTCTTCCAAAAACCGGCCACGGAAAGGTGCTCATGCACGTGTATGTGCAATGCACGTGCATGCACTAGTCTCCATATAAAAACTTGTACATTATACATCCTTATAAAAATAATCTTTTAAAAGATGTTACCTTACAAGTTGTTATTAAGAGAATGGGCTTAAATTGATGGGCCAAAATATTAGTTTTTACAAAATAAATAAATTAGATTTTTGGGCTTGTGTTTATTTGAGACAAAAGGGCCTTTTATAAAAATAAAATAATTTAAAGAACACATATACATACATCATCCATAATGAAAAATAATTATAAGATTTCATACTGAAAAAATTGCACGTGCACACTACGTGCAAAATAAATAAATAATTTTCATAAATGAAAATCGGGGCATTACATAATATGGATTTCCAACCCGCTCAACCCAATGAACAGTGGCCAACCCGCTCGCCAACCTGCGGGTCAATCCACAGGTTTCGAACCGTTAGACCCGTACGGGCCAAACGTTCGACCCGTGGGTCCAATGGACGAAAATCAGAGGCAACGGTTGTTCTAGTCGTTTTTTTTTTCTCTTCCTATGAATACCGATTTTTTCCCGAAACTGTCCCACTTTTCTAAAGTTTTCCCCAAACTGCCCTACTTTTTTAAAAAAATCCCAAAACGCCCTACTCACTTTCCGAAAAGTGAGTTTGGGTAAAACCACATCACTTTTTCAGAAAGCAAGTGTGAGGTTTTGGTTTTCAGAAAGCCTAGACTCTCTTTCTAAAAAAGCGATGGGGATTAACCCACACTCGCTTTTTCGGAAAGGGAGTGTCAATTGGGATTTTTTAAGCTTCAGATCTCAATTTGGATCTCACTTTCTCTCCATTCTTACTCTTGTTTATCTCCCTTTTTACTCTCTCCTTAACTCCGAAACCTAAAACCCTAGCTTCCCAAAGTTGACCTCCTACTCACAAAATCTCCTCTAAATCTAAATATATTCACTTAATTTTTCCCAACCCTATCACCTTCCACTTTCAAAACCCTAAACCCATCTTTCGAAAGATCCATATTTTGGAATTTTGATAAACTTGAAGAGGATAGCAACTTCAACTCTTCTACCCAAATATCTACGACTATATCCTTCCGAATAAGCTTGTGAAGGTATGATGCATATTGGCCTATTATTTTGTATATTTTTATAGGTTTTGTTTGTGGGTAGATAATAATTCGTATATTCGTATAAATATACGTAGGTATGGATTACGATATTCCTATTTGGTTATACTTTGGTGGTGAAATAATTCGTGATCCAAAGATAAGTTGTTGTTATAGTGTCGTTGATCCTGAAATAGTTTAGGCACCTCGTACTATTACATTGGCAGAATTAGTTGAGAAAATTTATGGAGTTACTAATTGGGATAGGGATCAATGAAATGTGAAAATTTTAGCTCGGTACGCAGCAGGAAAGAAGATGATCAGTATTTTATGACAGTGCTCGTATCTACTGATAATGCTTTGAAGTCAGTGATTGCTAGGACACTTGATCCCAATTGTATGTATGAGTTTTATGAAAATGCTTGGTCAATATTTTATGAAAAGTGTTAAATTCCATTTGTTATGTATGAGTGTGATTGTTGCGTGTTGAGAATTGGTGTAGTGCGTTGCTGACAATTAGTGAATTGGTTGAAGAGTATTGTAAGCAAAATTGAAGTTGTATTTTTTAAGCCTAAACTCGCTTTCTCAGAAACCGAGTCTAGTATTCAGCTCCTCGCTTTCTCAGAAAGCGAGTGTAGGTGATATCACCTTGCTTTCTCGGAAAGCAACTGTGGAGTAGTTAGTTTTCCAGAGATCAGCTTGATCTCTGGAAAACTATCTACTCAACAGTCTGATCTCTGGAAAACTATCTACTCCACAGTCGCTTTCCGAGAAAGCGAGGTGGTTTCAACTAGACTCACTTTCTCATCTGCTGATAAAATGCATACAGGCTCAACACTCGCTTTCTCAGAAAGTGAGGAGCTGAATACTAGACTCGGTTTCTGAGAAAGCGAGTCTAGGCTTTAAAAAATGCTTTTACAATCACACACTCACACACCATGTTTGCTTACAATACTCTTCAACCATTTCCAATTCTCTTCAACCATTTCACCATGTTTGCTTACAATACTCTTCAACCATTCCCAACCAATTCTCTTCACCAATTCACTTCAGTCAATTATTTTCACTACAATCGTCTTTACCAATTTTGAACTCGCAACATTCACACTCATACATAACACAAAAACACAAACATTCAAAACTTTGAAACAATGAAACAATCACACACTCACATACCCCATATGAACTTGAATTTCTTCATACATTCCAAATTTATAAAAGTTTACGACATTGAAACATACATTAGAAAACACTGAAAAATTAATACAAAAAAAAAGCTTCACGAATCGGGTGTGAAGAAAGTGGGGGTCTCCTTTGCCTTTTACCACGTTGTGGGGTGGTCTGTGTGACACCGGACATCGGAATCGGATCCTCTTCTTGTTGTTGTGTCCCCTCAATGTTTTCTTCTATCCCAGCCTATTCATCTTCTTCTTCAGAATCGTTTCTAGGACGAGGTGGGGGTCTATGTACAACTTTCTTCCTACAAACACCACGAGCACTGGTTCGATGGGCAGTAGTTAGTATAGCATCTAAGGTTGCTCCCTCGCCCACAGCATCAGCTTGTGCACGACATGACATCATCATATCGCGTGCAAAGTCCTTCACCGGTTCCGCAACGTTGCTCCTCAACACAGCAGCACATTTTTTAGCGACGTTCCTCTCGTACCAGTCCATGTAAGTCGCATGCAGCGATTGTTCAAACGGAGGAATGTCACCAATGATTTCGTCAAATCGGTGCTGATTCCATCTCTTAATATATGTAGCAAAGCATGCAGCCTAATTATATCCGGGTTGTCGACCCATTCAAGTAATAGAATGCACATCGGCATTGAACGGTTCGACAACAGGAATCATTTGAAGGAGACCAAACTGTCGTGGCACTCTATTAGCGTAGTAGAATTAAATTGTGCCAAAGTTGATTAGTGGTGCCTTTTCAACCACAGATCGCGCCTGTACAAGCAAATAGGCGGTAATCGAGCAACACGCGCCTCCGTGTAGGGTAGCCACACGACGCAATCATCTGCCAACCTATCTAATTCATCACGGAAGTACGTCAGACATCTGTTGGGGTTGGCCATCCATGTGAGATTTCCGGACTAGTAAACACCGAGTGGAGGTAACATGTGTTGATCCTCGGGGAGATGGATTCAATTGGGTGATTGCCTCCGCACTACGGGCCTGACCCACATGAATACGCTCCCAACTCCAGACTTGTAGTAAGATCATTGGTCCATTCATCTGCATCGAACCAAAACTACAGTTATATAAACTCCGGTACAGGGACGACAACGCGGCACTACCCCAACTGTACTGTCCGACTATTCGCAGATCGGCAATCAATGGCAGGTACATCAAGGAGACCGAATGACCAGTCAAATTTGGGAACATCACGCCGCCAAATAGTGTAAGGATGTAAGCCCTACAATAGCACTCCACCTCCGCCTCAGTGGAATCTTCATTCAATCGATTCTTGAAAGTGTCCTTCAACCACTTCAAGTGAATAAAATTTTCATTTACTGCACCGGTTTCTACTTCGACACCAAGGTATTGTTCCGCTAGATATACCAGCTCGAAGTCCATTGTGTCAGTCACTGCCTGCCGATCAACAGGAAGACCGGTGAGTACGGAGACTTCCTGCAGTGTTACGGTCATCTCCCTAACTGGCAGGTGAAAGATATGTGTTTCAGGCTGTCATCTCTCAAGATGTGCGCTAAGAAGAGGCCGATCACATTTAATGGAGCTCATCAGTCCAATACCATATAACCCACAGTCCCGTAGAATCTCGTGAATCCGCGGGTGCATAGGAAGTGGATGACCCCCCCTAAATGTACACTCCTTAGATTCACCTTCCCACACATCCTTCGAACGGTGATAATTTTGGAGAATAAGGAGTGTAGGGTCGAGGGGACCTGGACCTCCAGAAGGAATATAAGATGATGAAGAAGGGGTTGAAGAAGAAGGGTTCGCCTCATTTGGATTAGTTGGGACCTACACAACAATAAAATTTACATCAATAGACCGATATTAAATTTTCTTGTATAATAATCAAACTAATCGAATAAAAACAATTATTCACTTACATTAGTACGCTCGGTACCACCATGACCACGACCACGTCCACCGCGAGGAGGTGGGCCAAAAGAAGTACGAGGTCCGTCGTCGCGAGGAGGTCTACTACTCGATCCTTCCTTCACATTACCCATTGTGCATGCCATTTATAATAACCGAAAGTACACTACAACTTAAAAAAATTGTTATTAACTATACCAAAAATATATAACCTACATATATCTACATATATATCCAATTTTTACACTGTACACCTACATATACTATATACATACATATACTCAAAAATTTATAACATACTTATAAACAAACATACAATGTTATTAATTGTACCAAAATTTTGGGTGATTTTGGGTGATTTAACACACAGACAATGTTAATACTTCAAAAAAAAGGAAATTAAAAAATTCAAAAGTATGAGAAATATACCGTTAAAGTAGGGTAACTGAAAATGTAGATAGTTAATAAGAGGTCGAAGAAGCTCCTTCAACTGCACTCTTTATCTCCAAATTCGAAAATGAATGAACTCTTGGATATTGGGGTTTAGGGTTTTTGGGTTAATCGAGATGAGATATGTAGATAAGAGAAGTGGAAAATCGAAACAAGATGAGAAATGCGATGATTTTATGGGTTAATCGACGAATTTTTGGGGTTAATGGACAAAATTGAGATGAGATATGGGTTAGGGTTTCGGGGTTAGAAAAGGAGGAGGAAGATAGAGAATGAAAGAGAAAGTAAGATCTGATTTTCGAGCCTGGGGGGTAAAAAGCCCCAATCGACAATCGCTTTTCGAAAAAGCGAGTGTGGGTTGATATCCATCGCTTTTTCAGAAAGCAAGTGTGAGGCTTTGGAAAATCAAAGCCTCACACTCGCTTTCTGAAAAAGCGATGGGGTTTTACCCAAACTTGCCTTTTCGGAAAGCGAGTAGGGCATTTTGGAAATTTTTTTAAAAAATAGGGCAGTATGAGAAAAACTTTCAAAAAGTGGGACAATTTGGGAAAAATTTCATAAATACCCCCCTTAAACCACTCTAAAAAATTCACACTTTATTCTCTTACTCTCTCTACTACTACTACTCAATTCATTCTCAATTCTTTGAAAAATTTTCAACAAAGAAGCTAGCAACATAGAAGCGACAAATTCCGATCGTATCGATTTCAACTTTCAACTATGTCTACTCAAGTCTTCAGCTCCTCCAAGGCTTCAACAAAGAAGCTCTCTTTCTATCTATATACGAGTGGGCTTCTACCTCTACATCTATTTTTATTTTCACTCGCATTCTATATACGAGTATCCGCGAAGTACAGTATCAAAATTTCACAATCCTCTTATTGTCTTTATATATTTTTGTAGTTATAATTTTTTTATCATATTTGTTTGTTGGATTTTTTATCTTCTCTGTCACAAGCCTCCTATTGTTTTCTAGATTTTTTTAAAAAACTTATCTAGCCTAGATTGTATTTAATTTTATCACATACACTACTATATCAATATGTCTACATCACGAGGTAGTGGTTGTAGCCAAAGTGGACAAGATTCCACCAGCACTTCTCGTAGGCCTCCTATTGTCCCACAAATTGAGCCATGCGAAGAGTACCCTATGACCAGACACATTGGAACACACGATCTGTAACCACAAGACATAGGAATAGAAGAGGAAACACAAATATAACCAACCGAAACAACACAACCGGGTAGTAGTAGGAAAAGTATAGGAAAAACAAGTGATTGGCACAAATTTTATGACTATGTTCCCGACGAAAAAAATCCGGGTGTAGGTATAAAAATTTGTAAAACTTGTTCCAAGGCATACAAATGAAAGAAGGGTGAGGGGACGGGTACAATAAAACGACATATCCAAAATGTACACAATGAACTTCTTGTAGACCTACCCGGCCAGCAAAAAATCCATCCTAGGACCGGTGTAGTTGATAGCCACTCTTATGAACCTGAACTTGATCATCGGGAAAATGGCCTGACTAGTAATTAAGGAAGAGTTACCATTTACCTATTCCAAGAGTAGGGACTTAGAAACTTTTAATCAAACCACATTAAACCCACATTTTAAAAAAATCCCTAGGAATACTTTGAAGTCGGATTATTTTAAAATGTACACCGAAATGATAGAAGCTTGATTGCTATTATATGGAGTTTAACTTGTAGAGTTTCTTTAACTTCCGATTGTTGGAAGGGTTGCAACAATATTTCAATGATGGAAATAACTTGTCATTGGATCGACAGTGATTGGATTCTTCAAAAAAGGATCATACCACTTGCCGTGTTGGCCTATCCCCATAGTGGTAATGAAATTGCAAATCATATTTTAGAAATTTGTGATATTTTTCATATTCGTGATAAAATTATATGTATTAGTTTTGATAATGCATCAATTAGTATATTACAAACCGCATTAAACCCTTCATGTGATGATATTTTTCATATTAGATGTGCATGTCATATTTTAAATTTATATTTTCAAGATGCATTAAAAATAGCCGACTCATATATAGTTAATATTAGAAATTGTGTATATTTTATTGCATTAAGTGGCCCCATATTTCAAGAATGGAAAGCATGGTGTAAGCTTAAAAATGTACATTTTAGAAAATTTTCAAAGGATGTTAAACACTGATGGAACTCTACTTATGAATTGCTACATGTTGTTACTGAATATAAAGCATGTATAATTAATTTTTGTACGGCAAAAATATGCCAAATTTTTAAATGACTCCCGAATGTTAGTTTTATGCCGAATCTTTGTTAGAATTTTTAGAACCTTTTAAAACCGCAACTTTAAAATTTTCAAAATCTTATGAATCTACTTCTAGTAGCATTTTTATTTTAATAGTTCTATGATGCAAACTTTCAAAGAAATGATCGATGATATTTATATTGGTCATATTGTGAAACCTGAATACATCAAATTTTTGAAGTGTTTTAGTTCTCCTGCTATGTTGTATTGTATTGCTACTGTGATGGGTATCAAATTAGAAGATACGAAGAATTTGATTGAAATGTTTTTTACTTTACTAGGAGATGAATCTGAAATTGATTGTGAAACATTTTAGCTATTTTTGAATCGACATTAAATAACTTGTATGATTTTTATGATAGAAGTTTTGCATCTAGTAGTTAACTAGCTTAGTTCTTCTTCTGCTACTTCGAGAGGTAAGGGTAAGAGTAATTAGATGATGCCACATTTAATTTACTTGCACAAATTTAATCAAAAAAACCTAGGACTAATCAACCAAATGAATTACATTGGTATAATCAACAAGATTTTGAAAGTTTTACTTCTACACTTGATATTTTATAATGGTGGAAAGACCATGAACATACTTATAGTATTCATAAATATATGGCTAAAGATTTACTAACTCCTCATGTTTCTACAGTTGCTTCAGAAAGTGCATTTTCTACAAGTGGAAGGGTTCTAACCGATTACAAAAATCATTTGAAGCCTCAATCGTTGGAGATGCTCGTCTGCACAGAAGACTGGATGAAGGCCGAAGATGTAACACCCCGCAAAATTGAGCTAATGACAATTTTTCCCTCGTGTGTTATGCACGTGTATTTTGTACCATTACGAGTAATAACGTATTTTTATATAAATGTCATATTCTAATTATTTATATGTTTTTCGTTTTCTCAAAACTCATTTTATTTCTATTTTTAGACAACTCAAAATATTTATTTTAATCTTTGTGTTTTACGTACATTGCACGTGCTTTCAATACATGTGTCGATTACGTATATATTCTGTTACGTGAAATATCCGTAACATTATTAAATATATATTTTTTGTATTTTTGACTGTTTTTCGTTCTCTCAAATTAATTTTTAATATTTGGCATGCGCATTGCACGTAAATCTTTCTGTGCATTTTATTTCTAAAATTTTATAAGATGTCATGAACATTCCTTTCTCATTTTATTTCACATTTTATTATTTTTATCTTATTAAAAACTCATAGGCCTAAAGTTTATTTTAAAGCCTACTAAGTTAATTAAAAGAGAAGCCACTAATTAAAAGAAAAGCTCATTAGTTAATCTACCTTTTTTTTAATAAACACTTTTAATCCTACACTTGTTGTAACACGTCGATTTTTCAAAATACTGAAAATACCAGTTTTTATAACTTTGGAGTGGTGAGGATTATTTTTGGTAAATTTTATTTTACTTATTGATATTGGTGTTGATGTAAAGGATATATTTGAGTTATGAGCTGAGTTTTATGTGAAGCAATACTGTTGACTTTATTTTATAATTTTTGGAAGATTGTTATGAAATAATTTTATGTATTTTGTATTGTTAGTATCTTTCAAGTGCACAGTTTGGGGTTTATTTGAATTTTTTTTGGAGATTGGGGGTTATATGTTAAAATACCTTTACTTTTATTATTATATTTATATTAATATTATTTCACAAAACCCCCTCCCTCATTTCTTTCCCCTTCCTCCTTCTCCTGTTTTCGTTTCTGCCCAAAATGAAATCCCGAAACCCATCGTCGGACCAATCTCCTCGCCGAAATCCACTCATTTCTCCTTCTTTTTCAAATTTAATTTCAAGAGTATGTTGATTGGAAAGGTTCTCTAGCTCG
>CM030358.1:189591775-189661890 GCA_017893485.1 Hemerocallis citrina | reverse complement strand
AAAGTGAATCTTACATTGTGTATTCCAAATATGCCACTGGAAATTACCATCTTAACACAGCAACATACTTCTTGTAGTCCTAATGCCAAGTCTTGTACCTTGCATGAACTACCATAATTCTTTAGAATTACGACCAGTGAAGGTCACACCCGTAATCATCTCATAGTACCCCCCAACAAGCTCGACAAGACCACAAGGAAATAAGAGATTCTCAATGTACTCATCTTGGAACCCCAAACAAGACACTAAATTGACCGAAAGTCCTTACCTAACTAACTCTGAGCAAGTTCGAATGCCTCTAACAACCACCTTCCATGCTTTAACCCTAGGAGCCATATTGAGTTTCCAAATAAAAAGAGCTGAAAAAACCACTCCATCATAAATAGCACTAGAACATTCATTATATAACTCTCGAAGGGAACATGAGCCAGGTCAACATCAAAATAAAGGAGCCTATCTCCAACATGATTAACAGGTAAGGGGATTGACTTGACTAACAGGACAAGAGCCGTTGGAAGAATATTTTGAATGGCATCTTCATCCTACTCCTTAAAGACCAATCTTCTTCACTCTACTAGCTCTAAACACATCTTATTAAGGGGCACATTTATTAGTCAAGGATCTGAAAATATATGAATATCATACCTACACCCAATTGACCATTGATGGCCATGGGACAACGGTTTACAACCAAGAACTATTCCGAGGTCAACGCCAATCCCAAATTGAAGAAATGAACATAATACTTTCACTGAAACCATTGAAACAAAGAATTTGGTTGATTTAACAACCTCGCAAGATTTTTAACCATCATACTTTTCTCACTACAAGGAATTTGACATATAGTGACAGCAAAAATCCGTGGGTAAAAGGCGAAAAACCGTAGGTATAGCCCGTAAAACCTATACCAACGGACATATTTTTCCGTCGTTTTTAATTAGCTATACCCACGGCAAAATGCCGTCACTATAGCCTATAGCGACGGTTTTTTCACCCGTTGGACAAAACCTCGGTGTTATACCCACGGTTTCGTATCCGTTGGTATAGGTTTTAAGGACACCACTTGCTTTCCTATACCCACAGTTGAAACTCCATTGCTATAGGTTTTAGTGCACCAACTACGGCGTTGTTGTTGTTTTTTTTTTCCCTCTTAATTGGATAATTGTTGTTTATTTTATCAAATCAAAATACATATAATTCAATTCACAATCGTATCGTTTTTAGAAATTTGATCATTTTAATAATCTTCCACAAATCTATGATTCAAGCATAATAAACAATAAAAAAAACATAGAATAAAATTTTTATTCCAATAATCAAACTTAATAAATAAACTATTCATTCAAAATCATCCACAAATTTACATTCACAAACTAGAACAAGCTTTATTTGCACATGTAGTAGAACCAGCACTCTTTGGTCCATCTACTTTTAACTGGTGCTCCAAGCCTCCATGAATATAACTGCTTCAGCTCCATCATTAGCTTATAGTTCATCTAAAAGGCACATAGAAAATAAAATGTTAGTTATAAATGCACAACACATTATTTCCAAAGTCACAAATCAGAAATTAAATCTATGAATGCCAAAATGTAAGGTAACTATAAGTAGGGATGTACCACAAGCAACACTCGCTTAGTAGCTAGCAATAGTAACATGACATCAGTTTCTAAGAGTAAACTTACTTACATCAAATTAATAACATCTGAAGCATGCAAAATGTCTCACATATACAATAAATTCCATCTGACCTCAATCATATTATCATCAAAATATGAGAACATATGCAGCAGTTTTGCCAATAACATCAAAAAAACTAAAATCTCAGTATATAGCAAAAAAACCCAACTGGATTGTAATTGCATATCAAAGCATGATCAGATAGAAATATCATATAGAAACAAAACAACCTAGCAACAAAATTCAAATGAAAGTATAGTACTCACATAGCAATGTAATAATATATGAAGCATTAGAATGACTCAGATTAGCACTGGTAACGGGTCGGGTCGGGTCGGGTAGCTCAATACCCGGACCCGGACCCGGTCATTGACGGGTCCAAATACTGGACCCGGACTCAGACCCATGAAATTCGGGTCCGGATTCGGTTCTGGTTCCCCACAATAAATGTTACCCGTTCTCTTTCGGGTCCGGGTCCGGGTCCTATTTCTAATCACGGGTCCGGTTCGGTTCCGGGTGTTTAAAGCATAACACAATATTACATAGTTATCGGGTCAAAATTATAGAAAAATCTTTATAATACATGTGAAAAATAGTATCAAACAGAGAAGCAACAAACATTGCTAAATAGTAAATAGTTTAGAATGTAAACAGTATCAAACCCATGAGTGGCATGTCCAAGTTATGTTCAGTATCAAACGGTATCAAACATTGTTGCTTCTCTGTTCTCACGGATTTCAACAGAGAAGCAACCACCAGACAATGTTCAGAAGGAAAACAGTATCAAACCTTTTTGAAAAATAAATAACAAACATTGCTAAATAGTTGATATATTACATATTGATCAAACTTAAGGAAGCAGATCATAAACTGAGACGAAAGTATCAGTTTTACCTTTTGAAGTCTCTCCTTTTCCTGTTTTATTTGCTCAATGAAGCGTAAACGCTCAGTAACCTGCCAAAACCATACAAGTACCAATTGTAAAGGTTTTGTGCAAGCAAGAATTTGCTTTGAGGATTGATAATGATCTATATGGAAGAAGTTCTTATCAAGGAACTTACATGAAAATCAAATTCGATACGTTCTGCTGCACGAACGTCACTATGGAGAACAAGATCAATTGGCTCAGTAGATTCCTTTACCAAAGGCTTGGACAAACACTAATAAAGATACAACAAAATCATATAATTAGACATGGTGAATCAAATATTTGGTTACATATACTTGTTGGCTAATGTCAAAATCTTGCAACTAGCACAATCTACCATTTTAAAATTCATTCAAGAAGTATGAAACTTTCCCTAGGAAATATGGAATTGTATAGCATCAAATAAGAGAAGAAAATGAGATTCTTCGCCATTGTGTATCATACACAACGATGTACACTTAAACATTATAAAAAAGGACTAAGAATTACTCCAGCCAATGATCGAAGGAAATAAACTGAATTGGTGACATCTTCAAAAGTTTTCAGCAATTTTTTTTTTTTTTTGATCATAATTTTCAGCACTTTCAAGAAGACTATTTCTGTCCAATATTTCACTATTTAGGAGAAAATTTATTAGCAATCCATCATTCTTTTTTCTATCAAGTATTTCATAATTCAGGAGAAAGCAAAACAATGTATTAGTCAAACCACAGAAACATTTTACTTCAAAATAGAATTAGGGGGCGAATACTTGACATACTGGATAGGATTAGTATGTATACATGAACAATAAATACCAATTTAATCAAAGTTAAGAATAATGATTAGATAATTAAATCCAAAGTAGAAAAACTCTACATTGAAATAATTAACAAACCTCAGGGTTTTCTGTCGTCCATGGGAGCCCTTGTGCAACCGGTATCCGTTGTTTCTCCTCTTCAAGAAGCATTTCCTTCACCTTATTAAGGAAATGCTCTTCTTTGAATCATCCTCTTTGCTAAGATTGAAAAACAGTATAAGATAATATTAATAATTAATAATAGATAAATCTAGTAAAAATAAAATAAAAAGTATATTACTTTCAAAATAGCAGTGAGAACTTTCAATGATATGATACATTAAACATTTCTAGTGATACAAATCTACATCCTTGCAATGAAATAAACATATTAAAGAGAATTCTGATAAGATTACGAAGACAACCTAATTTCACTGTCGCTATTGTAATTACATTACGAATACATATGAACCTATATATAATATGAGCCCCAAAGTTCATGTAATTATTACTGTTTGGTTCATAATGTTACTACTGTCAGCAGTTAAACATGGAAAACTGCATACCTCAGTTCTTAACTTGAACGGTTGCTGATTCGTCGCCTTCAGCAGCTTCTTATTCCAGCTTCTCCTTGAAGAACATGTGCTCTGTAACTGTAAAACCCCAAAATCAATGCACCTACCCAAATTATAATTCAACAATTTTCTTTGCGTAGTTACAGAGAAAAAACACCGAAATTCGGATACCTTACTACGACTCCTCTGTTCACAATCAGATGAACTGCTTCCCCAGCTCAGTCTACAATTAACAAGAACGAATACAACAATGAAAACTTAAGAACCCAAATTATGAAAACAATTATTTTTTTTTTACTGACCTATCACCATTACTATCAACTGAAGATTGAGGGCTAGATCCCCTTACAAACTCGGGTGGCGAAGAAAACAAAGAAGAAGAAGAAGAATAAATCTCAGTTTCCTCAACCCTTGGTGGGTCTTGAAATCCAGGTAAAGCCCACTTCATAACTTTCCCTCCCCTCCCTTCTCTCTTCTCCCCTTCTTCCACTTTCGGTATCGAAAGAAGCCTCTCAAATGCCGGGTTAGGGTTTGAAAATTGGGGGAAATTGGGGGAAAAGGAGGTACCTTTTTTCGCGGGCGAGGTAGACTTTGCCGAACTTGCCTTCGCCGATGAACTTTTCGATCTCGAAGTCGTCCAGCCGCCATTCACCGCCGCCGTCGTCCTCGTCGTCGGATTTTTGGGTCTTCACTTTGCGTTCGTCTTTTTTGCTGTTTATTTTGGGGGAAAAGGGGGTAAGGTATTTGGGTTTGGGGCGGGGATTTGAGGGGTTTCATAGTTGGGAGGAGAAGGGTTCTTGATCGCTCGTTCTAAGATGGAATGGGAGGATTTAGAGATTGGATTTAGGGAGAGAGGGCTTTAGAAGTTTTAGAGGTATATAAATGAAATATATTTTTTTGGAGGAGGGAGGGAAAATGAAAAAAATGGAGGGGAAATGAATTATGGACTATATCCACAGTGTTTAAAAGCTCTAAAGCTATATGATACCTATACCCACAGTTTACTACACGTCTGTAGGTATATGATGCCTATACCCACAGTTTTAGAGATTCGTCACTATAGATGTCCGTTGGTATATGGCAAATTCCTTGTAGTGTCTTGTAAATGAATCAATTTATGCAATCCAGCACCCCCTACATTCAACTGGCTGACATAGAACATCCCACAATATTATGTACATACAATGAGATTCATCAGCTTTAGACCATAGAAACTTGTGAAATTCTTCCTCGATATTAAGGATAACTAAGCTTAACACCAAACTATGGGATAAGACATGTATTACAATTTGCATTGTTTTTTTTTTTTGCTAGACAAGATAATTAAAAAAAATAAAATATGAATACAAAACAGGAGCATCTCTCAATCGGGAGACCCCTCTAGCATCTTCCTCAGCTAAAACAAGAAACTCAGGGTGGGATATGTTAACCCACAGAAATCTTTGACCACTACTGCATCCTCATTTTGCAGCATAGTCAACACATATATTTCTCTCTCAATAAATATGTTGTATCCCACCAATATTCATACCATTAAGCATGAGTAATATATCCTGAGAAATAGGATCGTGATTGCCTATTGTATGGTTCTCATCGATAATGATCTTCGAGTCTCCCTTAATAAGAATAGAACTCTCATGAGACGGCAGATGAAAGACCCTAAGTATCACACACAAACATCTTCTTTCAGTAACGATGATAGATTTCAACACAGCTTGCCTCGTACCACCAACAACGGTCTACCACACTAATCTCAATAGACAAAACCATAATCTGTGTTATTCTCCTCTAAGGACCCATCAAAGATGTGTTTAATAGATCCTTCAGGCAAGACAACCCATTTGATCAAGAGCTCCTACACACGGCAATTAGCGAAGATTGTTTTAAGACCCATCCATTGGACCTCATTGTAGGAACCCACTAAAGTAGAAAAACCACCAAGAACATCCCAACTTTCAACAAAATTGCAAACCACAGTGTGTGGGAGGGGGACACTCCCTCAAAACTGACTTTGCATCGAGCTTTCCAAACATACCACAATGTGGTAATAATTAACGAATGCAAAAAATATTTTTTCGCACTTGAACCAAGAAAATTCACCTCTAACATTGACCATAAATCAAGGAAGGATGCCATGTTGACACTAATGTCCATACATTACACAAGAATGCTCCAAACTGGACGAATGAGAATACAATCAATGAGGAAAGGTTCAATTGTTTCATTCCCAACCACACAACTGGACAAGTAAGCACCACCTGCATCCCATGACGAACCAGCTCTGACCTAGTAGGAATTTTACCACATGCAACTCCATAACTAGGCAATAATTTTTAGTGTAACTATCAGTTTGTCGATCAAACTATTTGGAAAACTTTGCACCTCGCAATTCCTTCCACTAGCAGCTGAATACCGAGTCTTCAAGGCTACTGTTAACAGAAAGGAATCATAGCAAAGGAGGCGACCGGCAACTTCATTCACCATAATTAACATTTGTAGCACAATATTAGGGATCAAACGTGGTAGGCTAGACTCCAACATAGCCAAAATTCATTCTTTTTAGAGGGAGATAAAATCGACAACTCTCATTGAAGAACTCAAACAACTCTACAGAAGCAGTGATGCCCATTGTATTCAGGAGAACACAAAAGATCCAAGGATCATAGAAGACATTTATCTCCATCCTGCTACCTACGTCCCAACGAAGACCATTGCAAATTAGGTACTTACCAGTGCAGAAAGCGTGCCAGAACAACGAATATCATTTCGGACATTGAATATCCCACACAGATGAAGGGAGTTTATACTTAGCAGATAACCATTTAAACAATAGTGACTGAGGTTTACAAAAAACTCGAGCAAATTTTTTTGTCGTAAGGCTCTCTTATAAAGTGTCCAATCGTCTCAAACTAATACCACTGAACTCAATAGGTATACAAACTCTATCCCATGCAATCATATGCAAATCCTTATCACCTATCACACCCCGCTTCCCACTATATGGAAGTACGGGCACGCAATTGAGGTCCAGCGAATGATATAAGTATATCAACTCATATCATCCATAAGTTGTACAATACCAGTAAGCTTAAGGAGACGTGTAACAATAATAATTACATGAACAATGTTAGAATACAATAACCAATAACTAGGATACAAGAAATTCTAGTCAAAATACCCAAGACTAAACATTATGCTAAATAATATATTACAATGAGGTGGTAGAGAAATAGATTTAGTAATTCCGTCCAGAGAGTCTGCTCATCAAGTTCCTTCTATAAATCATCATCTGTCCTGTACAAACATTAACTCAAAGAAAATGAGAAAGTACCCGTTAGAGCAAGCTTCGGGTAGCAAGTAGCAACATGCAGTAAAATTGTAAGATAACAAGATATAACATGGAAGGAACAAAAAGTAGCAGTACAATTACTAAAAATAGTACAATGAAATATGGAAGGAAGTAAGAAAATAGAACAATATGATCATGTAAGTAACAACTGTAAACAAGTGTATTCAAAACTTCAAAGTATAATCAATTGGTAACCCATGATCAGTTAATCAATAATCATGCGATCAAGAATCATGTAATCATGTAATCAAAAGAATCAAGGATCATGTAATCAAGAATCATGTTTAGTTTCAATCTTGAGTTTATCGATTTTATTAACTTATCTAATATACCCAATCATGTGTCCCATACCACAAATTCGGGTGCATATCAATCATGTGATGTTTAGACTTAAGAGTGAATTCTATAGGATTATGTATTCGCGTATTCTAGTGATAAAATCAATAAACAAGACATGTAATCAAGAATTATGTAATCAAGAACCGTGTAATCAAGAATCAAGAATCAAGAATTACTATTCTGGGAAACACGAGCCCCCTTCCGAGTATACTCTCCTATATTGTCCACTACTAAGTCGTACCCTTATAACCCTAGCTTGTTATTCTTTTACAACAATTAATCATAAACATGCAGTCAGTACGACTAGTGGAACGATAGTACCAATACAATATCTATAAGATATCAAGGGCTATGCAATGCATGATATTTATATAGTTCAATTCATTAAATATGAAAAATAACGGGTTAACATGCAAAAACGTAGAGATGAATTTTTAGATAGCAGCACCTATATGCATTCAAATTCACTTTACCGTTGCTACAGGAAAGCAAATTTGATTCCGTCTAAGATTCTAGAAAGGAGACTTCCTTCCGGTTCCAACGCATATTCACACGATACATTATAGGGACAATAGCTTTGTGTAAAAATTTATTATTTACTGGTTTCGATGTTACGTGCACAGTTTCGATTTTGGAAATCCAGGAGTCACAGTACTAAAATATTAATAACTTACAATATATAAATCGGATTGAGAAACCATATAATGTTCTGGATTCTAGAGTTGATGGACTACGATTTTTATGTATAAAGTTCTTGGATCCAGTGTCGGGAACATGGTCTAATCTCAATACAAGAGACATGACAATATGTTTCGTGCACAGTTTCGGTTCTGGAATTTATAATATGACAGTACTAAAATTGTGATATCTCACAATCTATAAACCGGATTGAGAAACCGTAAGATGTTACAGATTCTACATTCGAAGCACAACGATTTTCATGTATAAAGTTTGGAATTTCAATATTGAGAACTAGGTCAATTTCTTAGTATAAATTCGGGTAAATGACAGAATAGAGTTATTCGATATTCGATAACACAATTCGAAGTGTGTTAACGGTTCAAGATTTGAATCAATAGTATGGGATAAGTAACTAGACAAGAAAATATGATGATAACTAGGCTACTTGCTAAGAGTTTAAGAAAACACTTGCCTTATTACGACGATTATAATGATTGTGGTGAGAACCATGGGAAGAAGAATAGGCGACGTCGGCAATGGACGGTGGCACAACATACAGAGAATGAAAACACACAACAACTCGGTGGTAACAACAACACGAATAGTGACGATGATGTTACGGCAGCGACGAGCAAGAGTGAGATAGTGGTAACACAGTAACGACCGTAACAAGCATGAGCCTCGATAATAACAAGCAAGTGCAACGACCGCAACTAAATGGAGTTTGGCTTCGAGTTCTGGGCAATAAGGTGGTGGAGCTTTGACACTGCAGGAGAGGCTCGAAGGTGCATGTGGTGGAGCTCGGGGTAAGGTCTGGTTGAGAAGGTGGAGAAGAGCTTGAGTGGTTGATGGCCGGTCGGGGATGCATGCGTGTTGTAGCACGGTTTCGAAGGTGGTCGGGATGGAGAACGGCAGCGGTGGAGGCAGCTTGATGGAGCTCGGAGTTGGTGATGGTGGGGCTTGGTCAGCAAGAAGAAGGAACTTTGGGTGTAATTGATGGCGAGCTTCGGATTGTGGTGGTCGGAGTAGCAGCAAGAAGGTGGCGCAGTGATGGTCAACGATGGTGGGGGTGAGGCACCGGCGAGGTGAAGTTGCGGGTTGGTCGATGATGGAAGGCAACAAGAGTGGTCGGGGGTGGTGGTGAAGCTCGGGTAAGTTTGACAGTGGGTTGTTTTGGAAATGAGAAGAAGAGGAGAAGGAGAGGGGCTAGGGATTTAAACAGAGAAGGAGAAACAAGAGAGAAAAGATAAGTGAGGGTGAGTTGAGAGCTGCATGTGTGTGTGTGTGTGAGTGTGTATATATATATATATATATATATATATATATATATAGCCCTTCAGTTGAAAACTAATTTGGTGAGAACTCCGTGAGAACTCACGGAGTAAACCCCCCATGAAAAATCTGAACCGGCCATCTTGCTCTACACACCTTAGATAGCATAACATAAAGAAATCACGTTTGCCCATGATTTACATCATCGCAAAAATGTATGGCTGAAAATTCTACTCCATTTTATGGATGGACAAATGAACTTCAAATTACTTGATTTCTTTATGTTATGCTATCTAAGATGTGTAGAACAAGATGGTCGGTATGAATTTTTCATAGGGGGTCTACTCCGTGAGTTCTCACAGAGTTCTCACCAAAATTAGTTCTCAACCGAAGGGCTCCCATATATATATATATATATATATATACACACACACACACAAAGAGAGATAGAGAGAGTGTTTGGGTTAGGGTGTAGGGGGAGGTGGAGAGTGTGGTTCAAGTGGTGTTTGGAGGTGGTGATGGTGGCTTGGGTGCAGCAAGACGACGACCGACAGAGGCAGCAGAGTTGGGTGCTAGCATTGGGGCTTCAGGTCGATGGTGGAGAGGTCGGGGGTGAGGGCGAGGAGTAGCGGGAGGTGTTTGAGAGCTCGCATTGCGGGTGGCTACGGGAGGTGGAGTGCAACAAGGCAAGGAGCTCGGGCGGTGGAAATGAGGGGGAAGGCAGTCGAGGTTGAGGGTGGCGGAGCGAGGAGGTGGAGGTTTTGGTGAGGCAGGGAGCTTCGGGGTTGAGGTCGGGGCTTGGGTTTCGGAGAAGAAAAGAAGAAGGAGGATGAGGAGGAGGAGGAGTGGGGATGAGGGATATATATATATATATATATATATATATATATATATAATAGTGTAGAAGGAGGTGGCAATTTAATGCCATAAAAATAAGTCGGGGTTTAAGGAGATGGATGTTGGATTAGGATTAAGATTATGATTAGGATTAGAATTAATCAGGGTTGAAATTTAAACTCCAATGAAAAAATTCACAAAAATTTAGAATTGTTCGGAAAAATATTTCAGTTCTAATAAGAATGAAATAATGCCAAAGAGTCCAAAGAGAAGAAAGTAAATAAAAAAATTGATTGAAAATTGAAGTACAAAAATTCACGTAATAAAATACATAAAACTGAAATATAGGGTTACAATCCTACCCACCATACAAGAAAAAAATTTATCCTCAGAATTTTCTCAGGCAGGATATAGGATTACCAAGTAGCGAATGCAATACTCTTCAATCAAGAATACCACAAAAGATAAAAGAAACAAAGAGTGCAAAGGCACAACAAGATAAATTGTACACCCTCAACTAGAAAACTCCTCAATTTGATGTCTTGGCTTAGAATCTGAACCACGACATCGCTACCAGGTACCTCAACATCCCAATTCAGCTGAGTCACATGCTCATCTCGCTCCGGCACATCCTTCTCTAATTTTCTGAGTAGTTCCTTCGGCGATGGAGCTGAAAACAAGATGCATCTGGCCTTACTGGATATAAACTCCTCAGTCACAGCTAAATCTACGAAGGACAAAAGCGAGTCGTAGTATCTATCAACATATAAAAGACCCACCTGCTTACTGTGGATCCCCAGTTGAGCTCATGTGATCACCTTAAACAATTCCTCAAGTGTTCTGTAACCTCCGGGCAAGGCTATGAAAGCATCAGCAATGCGAGCCATCTCTGTCTTCCTCTCGTGCATGTTAAAGACAACTCTAACATCTCCCAGAATTCCCCCAGTAATCTCCTTCGCCATCAGTGACTTGGGAATCACTCCCAAACCATGCCAACCACTAGCACGAACGACGTCAGAAATAAGACCCATCAATCCTATGCTCCCACCTCCATAGACGAGATCGATATTCCTCTGTACCATCTTCTTGCCGAGCTCAATCACAGCCTCTTTGTAGCTAGATCTCTTGCCTATGCTACTGCCATAAAACACACAGATCCTGCCGAATCTCAAAGAAGATGATCAAGATGAAGAAAGCTTTTTCACACCCGTTTCACCTTCTTCTCTCACAAAATTTGTCTCCATCCCCGCTCTACTTTCACTGATTTCAGATCTTTCATTTCTCTTCCATTGCCATGAAAATCAAGCTCCCCTACAAATCTTCCTTTCTTCTTGTTTTCGCCTTCGCTACCGGCTTCTCGCTCTCTCTCTTCTCCAAAGCATGCTCCCGAGTTCTCTCTTTCTTTCTCTTCTTTCCTTTCTTCCCCGACTTCTTTCTCTCTCTTTCTTTCTTTTCCGACTTCTCTCTCTTTCTTTCTCTTTCTTCTTTCTTCTTTCTTCTTTCTTTTTCTTCTTTCTTCTTTCTTTGACTTCTCTCCTCCTTTCTCTTCTTTTAATTTCTTCTTCTTCTTATCATTTTCTTCTTTATGCACCGCCGATTAAATCTCGCGTTATTAATACAATGAAGTCTGCTTTAAAATTCTTGCTACTGATCAATAAGGGACTCTGCTTGCACTATTCAGAACAAAAGACAACACATGCTCCCGTTGATGATGTTCCGAACCACTGACATGACGCAGTAGAAAATGTGATGCCGATTAATCAGAATTAAAATAATTGGTAGCAACAAAATCAAAGAGAATATGAGTATAAAAAGGATGACCGAGTTTTTCCCCTAATAATGAATCAATGAGTGAAGATGAGTGTAAGGAATGGGTGAAAATAAGCAATGAAAGAACTCAATATGAAGGGATCAAAAGAAATGAATCGAATAAGGTTAGTATTCGGATATGAAAGATGGTTATCAATGTTCATGTGATTAATGTGGTGTGTATACTTGTTGAGCTTAGCATGGTTCGAGCCTGGGCTCTGATACTACTAAAAATCTATCACGCCCCGCTTTCCACTATACGGAAGTACAGGAACGCAATTGAGGTCCAGCGAATGATATAAGTATACAAACTCGTATCATCCATAAGCTGTACAATATCAATAAGCTCAACTAGACGTGTAAAAATAATAATCACATGAACAATGATAGAATACAATAACCAATATCTGATATACAAGAAATTCTGGTCAAAATACCCGAGACTAAACAATGTGCTAAACAGTTTATTATAATGAGGTGGTAGAGAAATAGCTGTAGTAATTCCGTTTAGAGAGTCTCATCATCCGGTTCCTTCTATAAATCATCGTATATCCTGTATAAATATTAACTCAACGAAAATGGAAAAGTACCTGTTAGAGTAAGCTTCGGGCAATAAGTAGTAACAAGTAGTAAAATAGTAAGATAACAAGATATAATATGGAAGGAACAAGAAGTAGTAGTGCAATTACTGAAAAACAGTAGAATACAATATGGAAGGAAGCAAAGAATTGATATGATCATGTACGTAACAACTGTAAACAGGTGTATTCAAGACTTCAAAGTATAATAAATTGATAACCCAGGATAAGTTAATCAATAATCATGCAATGAAGAATCATGTAATCATGTAATCAAGAATTGAGAATCATGTAATCAAGAATCAAGGATCACGTAATCAAGAATCATGCTTAGTGTCAATCTTAAGTTTATCGGTTTTATTAATTTATCTAATGCACGCAATCATGTGTCCCATACCCCAAGTTCGGGTGCATATCAATTATGTGACGGTTAGACTTAAGTAGTGAATTCTATAGAATTATGTACTTGGGTCTTCCAGTGATAGTATCAATAAACAAGACATGTAATCAAGAATTATGTATTCAAGAATCGTTTAATCAAGAATCAAGAATCAACAATCACTGTTCCAGGAAACACGGGCCCCTTCCGAGTATACTCCTCTATATTGCCTACTACTAAGTCGTACCCTTATAACCCCAGCTTGTTATTCTTTTACAATAATTAATCATAAACATGCAGTCAGTATGACTAGTGGATCGGTAGTATCAATACAATATCTAGAAGATACCAAGGGCTATACAATGCATGATATTTATATACTTCAATTCATTAAATATGGAAAAAAAGGTTTATATGCAAACACGTAGAGATGAATTTTTAGACAGCAGCACCTATCTACGTTCAAATTCACTTTACCGTTGCTACAAGAAAGCGAATCTGATTTCGTTAGAGATTCTAGAAAATAGACTTCCTTCCGGTTCCAACACATATTCATACGATACATTATAGGGATGATAACTATGCATAAAATTTCATTATTTGCTGCTTTCGATGTTTCGTGCACAGTTTCGGTTCTGAAAATCCAGGAGTCACAATACTAATACTAATAATTTATAATCTATAAATCGGATTGAGAAATTGTGAGATGTTCCAGATTCTAGACTCGATGGGCTACGATTTTCATGTATAAATGTAACACCCTGCAAAATTAAAAATAATAATTTTTCCCTTATATGTTACGCACGTGTATTTTGTACCATTACTGGTAATATTTGTAACGTGTTTTCATTTCGTATTGTGATATCTGACTATGTATGTATTTCTCGTATATTTTATCCTATTTAATCAACTAAAATATTAAATTTCAATCTCTGCATTTTTACGTGCTTTTTATGTGTTTTTGATGCACGTATCGATTATGAGTTTCCACCGCTACGTGTAATATTTTCTATGTGTTTAAATTATTTATTTTAGGTATTCAAATCTATTTTTATAAACGGAAATTCCATTTTCTCTTGTTTTGATTAAAATATTATTATACGTGTTTCCTACGTACGTAGTAATTACGTCGTGGAATATATAAAATTAATAAATTTATTTTCTTAATTGTATTTTTTATTATCTTTAACACTTTTTCGTTGATAACGTCGAATTTCGTATTTTGTTATTTTACGTGCGACACACGTGTTTCGGTGCGCGTATGTGAGCGTATTCGTTTTCAAAATAAAATTTTGAAGTGTGTGAACTTATTTTATTTGTGCATAAAAAATTATAATTTTTAATTAAATTAATTTTTACATACATATTATATATATATAACCTATGTTTTAATTTAAATAAAAATAATTAATTGAAGGAAGTGTGTGTGTACTAGTGCACAATAAGTGCACGTGTGTGCACTTCAAATAACTTTGGCCAGTTATGGGAATGAGAAGAGTTGGCCTGCTGTTTGGAAATGGAGGGGTTGAATGGTTAGTGGGGTGATTAATTAGGAATATTGGATAATTAAGTGTGTAGTTAACATTTAATTAAATTAACCTTTATAAAACAACCCTCACCCCCATCTCCTAATCAGCAATGCAAAACCAAATGAAAACAAAAAAAAATGAATGAAGGGGGGGGGGGGGGGGGGGGGGGGGGGGGGGGTTCTCTGTGCACTTCCCAAGCCAACCAAGCCCATCCACCAACTCTCTGATTTCTCCACCTAATACACATTCACACCTAGTTTATTCTAGCATATATAGTTATATGTATATATACATATATATGTTAGAGAAAAGTGAAGTTGGAGTGTTTCCTGTTTGCTTGGCCGAAAGTTAAAGTTGGGGTGCTCTTGCTGTTCACGTAGCCGAAATGGAGTATTGGAGCTTTTTCTTGCGCGCAGATTTTGAGGAGGCGAAACGGAGTTTCTAGGGGCTCTCATTCTAGGAGTGCAATTGCTAGGAATTAATTTTTCATGGGTGGATGATCTTGTGTTTTCTAAATATAGAATATGCATGCTAGTATGTTAAATGAGTAGTATAGATAAAATTGATGTGATAAATGTAGAACAAATCCATGCTATTGTGTGTGCCATAAATTGTAGAGATTTTGCTATGATTGAGAAATTACTTATGGTCAGGTTAGTTGGAAATGAGAAAAAGAAATAGTGAGTATTTTCCATGAACAAATATGCATGCTAATTTACAAATATCGAAATATAAAATTATATGAAAAATTGTTGAGATTTTCTCTTGTGGTTTAAAATGAATTTTTGTAAAATTAATTTGATACACACAAATTCATTTATTTGGTTGTAAGAGATACAATTGCTTTTGATTAAATTAAAGAAATGAAAACTCATGTTCATTAATGAGAAGAAATAACTTGAAATTTAGAGATATTGTCTAAAAGTTTGAATTATAAAATTGTGAGTTACTGTTTGGAAAGTAAACTCAATCCGGATAAAATGATTACAGTCCATTAAAAAGATTGGATCGATTGAATAAACAAGTTTGTGAAAAATAACTAATTTCAGAACAATATGAACAAAACCATATTAATGTGATTCCTAATCAGTAATCACACTTGGACTTATTGGTTAGCGGAGACTCTTTAAGGCTATTACTGTAGCACGCCATGTGTTCTAGGTCGCAAGTTCGAAACTCGAAAAACCCCTCTTTTTTTTATTTCGGTTTTATTTATTTAAACAGTGAAACATTTATATGTATGATTTTTGGCCTACTTTTATAACAAAAAGCCCACATGGACTTAGTGGCTTGCGGTTGGGCTTGGGTGCTCGCTGAGCTTGGGCGGGGGAGCTTGGTTCGAAACCTGATAGTTTCAAAACATTTTTTTGGATTCCTTTTAACGAAATGGAGTATTTTTAATACCATTTAAAATTTGGAAAAAATTGTAATGTTCATATAAAATGATATAAGATTTACAAAAAATAGTGTTAGAAATTTTTATGTATATTTTGAGTAATAAAAAGAGGAATTGAAATAGTAAATGAGTTTTGACTTCAAAAATTATTTATTCGAGTATGTTACCTTTATTTTGAAAAGAAGAGAAAAACATGTGTCTTGTTATGGGATTCTCTTGATGTAAACATATACTTATGTTGGGTAAGAAATATTTGATGTGGAAATTATTTTATGAGCATAAATTGCTAATGAGACTTAAAGTGGATAAATCTATTATGAGTTCATGAAAAGAATTATTGCTTTTTTAAAGATTGTGAATAAATGAATCGTGAATGGTGATAAGACAAGACATTGATTAAATTGTGAATAAATTGAAGATAAGAATACTTTGAGATTAATACATGATTATTGAATGGTATGTGTACCCTTAGATTCTTGTACATGAAAGGTTGTGATCTAGAGTTTAGTGAAACCTCGGGTACTGGCAATGTTGAATTAAAAGATTTGAATTATATCTTTGAGATATGGCCATGTCGCTATCTCGGTATTTGTGATTTAGTCCGGTAGGGAGTAAAACTAACTCTAGGTATGATAAGTTATTCATGTCTGGAACTTAAGAACTAGGCACATAAGAGAATATGTGGTAAAACTTGGGCAAACGTAAGTAGGGCACTCTATATAGTCGGGGCGGTATACTTCGAGACTATAGACCCAGTCGGGCAGTGTACTCCGGGACTGAGGTTGCTTCGATGGAGACAAGCTTTTATTTTAAATCCGGAACTATGCGTAGTCGGGCGGATAGTTTGTCGTACTTCAGTGTATATACGTATACTGGGTCAAACCCCTGTTTTCCCAAAAACATATTTTTTTTGTATTTTATGTATTTAAAGTTTTTGCAAATTATTTTTTTTGGTTTACATTTTTTTTGTATTATTAGATCTTCTATTAAAATCTACTTTTGATCAATAATTTTAACTGTAACTATTTTTCTATGATTTTTTTGTATTGTAAGATAATTCTTATTATTGTTATTATTATTTTTATTATGACTTCTACTGTTATTATTAGTGCTATTATTATTATTTTTATCATTTTTTTCTTGTTATTATTATTGTTCTCAATATTATTATTATTACTGTTATTTTTAATACTGTTATTGTTATTATTGTTATTGTTATTGTTTTTATTATTATTATTAGTATTTCTATAAAGTTCTATTATTATTTTTATTGGATATTTACCCTAACCCACTTTTAAACCCTATTACCCAAACCATCAGCCGTCACAACCCATACCCATTAAACCCCTACTACCCTATATATAACCCATCAACCCTAACCCATGCAGCCGCCCCCACCTCTTCACCTCATGTTTACCCATCTCCCCCCGCCGACCTCCTGTCGCGACGCCGCACCGTGCCGTCGCCATGTCCCCTGGCCGCCACCCGCCATCGGAGCCATGCAGCCGCCAAGCCAGGGCCGCACCTACATGTGGTAGTTGGGTTTTGATCATGTGGATCCAGAGCCGTCGATCTCCTCTTGATCATTCGATTAGATCCTAGCCGTCCGATCTCTTCCTGATCATCACGATCATGATGATCATCAATTTCCTTTGATCGCAACTGCTCGATCGATCAAGCTTGATCTCTATCATTATCTTCATCATCAAGAGATCTGACCACCCAATCTGATTCGATCATCTTGATCTTGATCTTTGATCTCAGCCGTCTGATTGTGTTCGTGATCCGTGCACTGTGTTCGTCATTTTGATTGTGATCGTGTGTTCGTGATTGGTTCGTGATCCGTTCGTTGTGTTTGTGTTCATGCCCCGAGATCCGTTCCCATCATTCTTGTTCTTGCTCCGTTCTCGTCGTCGTCTCTCAGGCAAGTAACTTGTATTAAATTCTTTTGTAAATACAAGTACTAAATACCGCTTATAGTGTAGTTGGGTTCTAGAGACAATTTGTGTGTGAATTCTCTTGTTAATATTGTCTCTATAGTGATGATTTGACCGTAGTTGCCTCACGACATACATGGCATGATATAATCTAGGATTGACCATATCTTGTTGCATATATGCGTGTTGTTCATGTGTTATCTTGTGCTCGTTCGTGTTATTCGTGATAGACTTATTGTGGAATTGTGAAATACCCTATAACATGTTGCTTGGATATCTAGTATACTTAATTTCGTGTTTGGTTGTGTTTGGATGAGTTCTATGTGAACTAGTGGATTTTGGGCATATACGATATTTTCAGTTTGCTGAGTTTTCAGTTTTGATCAGTATTTTAGACCCTATTAAGGTCAGTATTTGAAAATATTTTATGAACATGATTTGTAGAGAATTCTTTCTATTTTCCAACCCTTTTGACGGATCTCAGTTTTGATTTACAGTTTGTGAGTTTGTCTATTTTACTACAGTAGTGTCGAAAGAATCACAGACTTTGTTTTCTATAAATTCTGAAGAGTAATATATTTTTATTCGGGTATTAAAATTATTATTTTGATCTGAAATTTTGCTCAGTATTTCCTGACTTGATTGGGGTTTACCCAGAATTTTGGTGGATTTATTTGAGGAGTTTTACAAACCTTTTCATGCCTGCAAATAAAGATTTTACATGCAGAATTTTACTACTGTTCAGTAAAGAACATGATTTTCGACCTATTTCTACTTGTTGTTTCTTAATTATTTCTGAATATGAAAGTTATCTTACTGTATCTATTTTCTTACCCTTTTGGCGGATTTGGATTTCGATTTATGGTTTGTGAGATATTGCTACTTTCGTACTACAGTGTTTGTAATTTCAGATTTACAAAACTACTGCATATTGATGTTTTCTGATTTTACTTAACTACTCTATTTTTGTTGGAAAATTATGAAACTTGATTTCCTGTTATTATACATATAGGAAAATACCCTAAATTTTTTGTGGATTTATTTAACAAATTTTCATGCTGTTTTTCTAACTTTGAATACAATCTTCTGATTTCTGACTGAACGTGTTTTCTGGTTTCAATTCAGTTTTGAGTTATGTTTTTGTGAAATACTATATAACTTATATATGCTTGCTGGATTCGGTCGGGAGTCTATTTTCTAGTGCTTCCGATGGATCCAGATTTTCATTCTTGTGGTAGCGGGAATCTTAGTTTTGGTACAGCAACGTCTTGCTATCCGAATTGATATTTTGCTATGTTTGAATACTTGCATGTTGTTTCTTATATTTTGTGATTTAGAACATGTTTCTTGCATCATATGAGCTCTTGATACATCCTTGTCTTGTTCCGATTTTGTTCTCGTTATCTCGTGATCATGTGTATTCGGTAATAAAAATTAACAAGCCGGGATTAAGGGAAAGATCAAGTAGTGGACAATATAGAAAAGTGTACTCGGAAGGAGGCCTGTGTTTCCCACATTTGGAATTTGGTGTATGATTTGAATTATTTGGTATTTGGTATATGATTTGGTTAATTTGGAATTTGGTATATGATATGGTTAATTTGGAATTTGGTATATGATTTGGATTACTTGTCCCTGAGTACACAGTCCTATAGAATCCCCTAAGAAATCTAAACACAACTTGTTTGAATGTAGCAACCATGTAGTAAAAGTATGGATGCATGAAGTGCTACCTAGATAGTAATAATACAAGACTTGACATACATGATACCTGTTACATGATTACCTGTATATGCTACCTGACACCTGTTACCTGTTGCCTGCTTGCATGATACTAGATACTTGTTACTTGTTACTTGCTACATGCTACTTGTACTTGACTTGTGACACTTGCTACTTAATACTTGTACATGATACTTGTTCACTTGATACTTGATACATGCCACTTACACTTGTTCATCTTGCCATGCTAGTTGTTATATTTTATTATCTTATATATTCCATGTTATTAGTTAGTTTTCTCATGTATTTGTATCCTATATTACAAGCGGTTCGTAACTTGCATTAACGGAAGTTTGTTTTCTTTTTTCTATTCCTGTAATTATTAAATTGCCAATTTTGGAGATCAGCTGCCAGCTGGAATAGGTGAGATAAGATACTAGCTGCTGGAATTTGCCATTATTATTTCTTGTTGCTTATCTTGAACAATTGTATCTTGTACTTGGATTTATTTTGTATTTGGACAATGTGACCCAGGATATTTGACTTATTTAGATCTAGATTATTTGAAATTAATACATTTTGGTTTCAAGTATTCTTGTTGGTTTTGACTTATATATGCATGCTTGGTTGATTCTTTTGCTTCTGACTCTGATTATTCTTGTGAAATGTTGTAAAGATTTTTGAACAGCTTATGGATGATAAAATTCATTCGTTGGGCTTAGCCACGTATCTGTATTCTGTATTCTCTTTTGGAAAGTGGGGCATGACACCGGGGCTAGAGAGGCACTTGCGGGAGGTTCGCACGACGAGGAGTCTGTATAATAGTCAGGCGGTGTACTCCGAGACTGGGATCTGTACTCGTGGAATGTCTAAACCTTGCTTTTATTACTGGATAGTTTTTATGGCGAGGGATCTAACCCTTTAATGTAGAGTACGTAGGTGCTTGCCCTCGGACCTATGTAGTATGAGATGCATAGAATCTGAACAAGTATGCATTAGTGTCATCTTAGTGTAAAGTATCTGCATTAGGCATTAAGGCATCACATACACTTACATGTTTAATTTAGTCACATTTAACACGTTATTCGCATTCAAGTTTGTGTTTTGTTAAATTATTGTGATCGTTATATTTTCGGCATAGAGAGGATGGCCGTGTATAATATTTTCGTCAGTTGTAAGCAACTGAGGTACCCACAGTTTATTATGCAGGAGTTGGACTTTCATGAAGATATAATGTTGATATTATCTTGTTGATTAATTACATGTTAAAGATGTTGCAAGTTGTATATTATTTTCATTGTTGTATTTCATTTTAACTTCTGCTGTGTAAATAAATGTAAAAGACTCTATTGTATTATAAAAAGTTCAAATTTCCGTGTAAAATTGTACGAAGTGAAGTGTAAAGATCCTGTGGAACTTCGAATTCGGTCTTATTTGGAATTCAGGGCATTACAATAAAGTTCTTGGATCCAGTATCTGAAACAGGGTCTAATTCTCAGTACAAGAGACACAGTATGTTTCGTGCACAGTTTCGGTTCTAGAATTTACAATATGACAGTACAAAAATCATTATATCTCACAATCTATAAATCAGATTGAGAAACCGTAAGATATTCTGGATTCTAAATTCAAAGCACTATGATTTTTATGTATAAAGTTCGGAATTTCAATATCGAGAACTAGTTCAAATTCTCAGTATAAATTCGGACAAATGACATGATAGAGTTATTCGATATTCGATAACATGATTCGAAGTGTGTTAACGGTTCAAGATTTGAATCAATAGCATGGAATAAGTATCTGGACAAGAAAATATGACGATAACTAGGCTACTTGCTAAGAGTTTAAGAAAATTCTTGCCTTATTACGATGATTATAACAATTGTGGTGAGAACCACGAGAAGAAGAATATGTGACGACGATAATGGACGGCGGCACAACATCCAGAGAACCGAAACTCACAGCAACTCGGTGGTAAACAACATGAATGGTGACGATGATGTTACGACAACGACGAGCAAGAGTGAGGCAGTGGTAACACGGCAATGCCATATCGAGCACGAGCCTCGATAATAACAAGCAAGTGCGACAACCGCAACTAAGTGGAGTTTAGCTTCAAGTTTTGGGTAGCTAGGTGGTGGAGCTTCGGCACTACAGGAGAGGCTCGGAGGTGCATGCAATGGAGCTCGGGGTGAGGTTGGGCGGAGAAGGTGGAGAGGAGCTTGAGTGGTTGATGGCCGATCGGGGATGCATGCGGGTTGGAGCTCGGTTTCGAAGGTGGTCGGGATGGAGAACGGCAGTAGTGGAGCCAGCTTGATGGAGTATGGAGTTGGCGATGGTGGGGCTCAATTTGTATGCAGCAAGAGGAAGGAACTTTGGGTGTAGTTGATGGCGAGCTTCGGTTTGTAGTGGTCGGAGCAGCAGCGAGGAGGTGGCACGGTGATGGTCAACGATGGTGTGGGGTGAGGCGCTGGCAAGGTGGAGTTGTGGGTTGGTCGATGATGGAAGGCAACAAGAGTGGTCGGGGGTGGTGGTGAAGCTCGGGTGAGTTTTGCAGTGGGTTTTTTGGAAATGAGAAGATGGGGAGAAGCAGAGGGGCCCGAGATTTAAATAGAGAAGAAGAAAAAAAAGAGAAGAGATAAGTGAGGGTGAGGTGAGAGCTGCATGTGTGTGTGTGTGTGTGTGTGTGTGTGTGTGTGTGTGTGTGTGTGTGTATAAAATATAATATAGAGTGTAGGTTAGGGTGTAGGGGGAGGTGGAGAATGTGGTTCAGGTGGCATTTGGAGGTGGTGACAGCGGCTTGGGTGCAGCAAGACGGCAAGCGACGGAGGTAGTAGGGTTGGGTGTTGGCGTTGGGGCTTCGGGTCGATGGTGGAGAGGTCGAGGGTGAGGATGAGAAGCAACGGGAGGTGGTCGAGAGCTCGAGTTGCGGGTGGCGACGGGAGGTGGAGTGCAGCAAAGTGAGGAGCTAGAAGGTGGAGATGAGGGAAGGCAGTCGGGGTTGAGGGTGGCGGAGCGAGGAGGTGGAGGTTGTGGTAAGGTAGGGAGCTTCGGGGTTGAGGTCAGGGCTTCGATTTCGGAGAAGAAAAGAATAAGAAGAAGAAGAAGAAGAAGAAGAAGAAGAAGAAGGAGGAGGAGGAGGAGGTGGAGGAGTAAGGGGGATGTATATATATATACATATATATAAGGAGAGTGAGACAGTATGCATGTGTATATTATATATATAATATTTATAGAGAGAGGGGTGGAGGCAGTAGTGTAGGAGGAGGTGGCAATTTAATGCTGTAGAAATAAGTTGGGAGTTGAGGAATTGGCTGTTGGATTAGGATTTGGATTATAATTAGGATTAAGTGTGACATATGTTTTCCATTTTATGTATTTTTGAGTGTATTTTCTTTTTGGTGTATTTCTCTCTGTATCTTTTTCTTGGACCGTATATTGGATCTTTGTTCTTCAATATATTCATTTTATCTTTTGTCGTCTTTTAATTGAGTTCTTGATTCTATTGTCCCTTTTATTTCTGTCTCTGTTTGAACGATCTATTATTTTATTTATCCTGTTTATTCAATTGTTCGTGCCTATTTTTTTTATTGTTCATTTTCTGCGTCGTCTTATTTTGTGTCACCCTATATTTTTTCCCCTGTTTGAATATCCTACTACCCGAAACACATTAACTAAACAACTCTTTAATACCCTGACTATTAAACCCATTATCTGTTATCCACTTAAAACCAAATAAACCTATTAATAACTCCTAATCCTATACACTGTTTAAATAACTAACCAAACCCATTCTCTACCTAACCCGACCCGTTCTTACCCCCATACCCGATACCTATCTCCCTTACTGTACCGCCGTCACCCCCCACCTTAACCCTAACTCCTTATATATATAAACCCACCTGTTTAAAACCCAGTATACCGTAAGCCCTAGCCTCCTTCCTCCCGTCCTCCCTCACCTGAGCCTCCTCTGTGCACTCTCCGCCTCAACCCATCCACCTGCACTCCCGATCTCCATCTTCTTCTCCGATTGCCCATCCCTCATCATGGCGCCGACTGATAGCAGCACAACACCAGCGTGCTGTGCACTCCCTCTGCCGATGCGCAGGAGCAGACAACAGTGGCAGCACACCGCCGTGTGCTGCGCTCTTCCCCAGCCAGCAGCATCCCGCAGTCACCCCGCTCACTGTCTTCCGCTTTTTCAGATCGCAGCAAACTGCGACAGCCACTTCTTTGTTGTCGTCGCCCATTCCTCGTCTCTCTCTTTTTGTGTGCGTGTTGTGCTCGTTGGGTTCGTGGATTGTGTGGTTGTCGTTGTTCGTGGTTTTCGTTCGTTGAGTTCGTGCCGAGAATCCGTTCCCATTATTCTTGATCTTGCATTGTTTTCATCGTCCGTTAAGGCAAGTAATTTGTATTCTTTTCTTTGTGTAATACAAGTACTAAATACCTCCTGTAGTGTAGTTGATTTCTAGAGACAATCTGTATGTGAAAACCCTTGTTTATATTGTCTCTATTGTGTTAATTGACCATAGTTGCCTCACGACATACATGACATGAAACAACCTAGGGTTGACTACTTTTGATGTATATATTCATGCTATTTTGAGATATCTGTGCTTGATGTGTTATTCGTGATATACTTGTCGAATACTTGTAGAATACCTTATACCATGTTGGTTGGACATCTAGTACACTATATTTCATGTTTGGGTCGATTTGGATGAATTCTGTAGGATCTATGTTGATTTGTGCATAAAGAACAATTCTGAAATTCTGTTATCCTGATGTTGATCAGTATTTTGGACCCTATTAAGGTCAGTATATGAAAATATTTTGTGAATATGAACTGTAGAAAATTCTGTCGATTTTCCAATCCTTTTGACGGATCTCAGTTTCGATTTATTGATTATGAGTCATGTTTAATTTACTACAGAGCTGTAAAGAGATTCCAGATTTTGTTTTCCATGAATTATGAAGAGTAATCTATTTTTATTGTGATGTTAAAAATATTATTTTGACCCAATATTTTTCACAGTATAACTAGACCTGATTGGGATTAACCCAATCATTCTGTGCGGGATTGTCTGCAGCCGCAGCAGCAGTTTGCTCTTCCAGCTAGGGGTCCCGTTCAGCAGGTTGCCCCAGCTCGTGGTCCTGTTAGACCACCGCTTCCCTCAGCACCAGATTGTCAGTCAAAGGACCGTTATTCCGAAGAGAGGTCAGGCTTTCAACCTGACTGCTGCAGATGCGGAGTCAGCTGAAGATGTTGTTGCAGGTATTTTTGCTTTGTTTTTTTCTAATTTCTTTTTGCTTCCTTCTTCTTGTCTTGCTTTATTTTCTTTCTGCATTGTGTTTTCCTCACCCCTATTCAACCATTTCTTGTTACCTTGTCTTCTGATTCCATCTTAGATATCATCCTTGTTTGCTCTTTCTCTGCTCATGTTCTTTTTTATTCCCGGGCAACCCATTCTTTTGTTTCCTCTCGATTTGTGACTCGCCATCAGTTGGAGTGTAGCACCATGTCAGAGGCTTGGAATATTGTGACAGGTGTTGGAGTTGTCATTTGTTCTCGGGAGTGCAGATAGTGTCCCGTAATTATTGGTAGTGCAGATTTCAAGGCCAATCTGATTGTAATTGGGAATTTAGGATTCGACGTTATTCTGGGTATGGATTGGTTGGGTGAAACCCATGCCATTATTGATTACTGTACCAAGAAAGTTGTGTTCCGGATTTCAGATCGTTCAAAGTTTGAGTTCCATGCCTAGGAGAAGCCCCTTGGCCAAGCTGCAGTTGATCAGGAGGTTTGTGCGATGGAATTGCATTCAGGTTGTGAGGCTGCGCCTCTAGTAGTTCGGGATTTCCTGTATATTTTTCCAAAGGAGTTACCTGGCTTACCCCCTGATAGGGATGTAGAGTTCGGTATTGAAGTATAGCCGGGTACGATGCCTATATCGAAGAGTCCCTACAGGATGGCACTGGTTGAGTTAGCAGAACTTAAGGTGCAGATTCAGGAGTTGCTTGATTTGGGGTTCATTAGACCCAGTGTTTTGC
Organism: Hemerocallis citrina; assembly: GCA_017893485.1. Classification (NCBI taxonomy): domain Eukaryota; kingdom Viridiplantae; phylum Streptophyta; class Magnoliopsida; order Asparagales; family Asphodelaceae; genus Hemerocallis; species Hemerocallis citrina. Next base: position 189,636,050 of record CM030358.1, on the reverse strand, counting down.
TTTGGGGTGCTCCAGTCCTTTTTATTAACAAGAAGGATGGTAGTCTTCGACTGTGTGTGAATTATCAGGAACTGAACAGTGTTACTGAGAAGAACCGGTATCCGTTGCCCAGGATCGATGATTTATTTGATCAGTTGAGTGGAGCTGCTATTTTCTCGAAGTTGGATCTTCGTTCAGGGTATCATCAAGTCAAAGTGAAGGCAACTGATGTATAGAAGACTGCATTCAGGATCAGATATGGGCACTATGAGTATCTTGTGATACCGTTCAGGGTCACGAACGCGCTTACTGTATTCAAGAGTCTTATGAACCGAGTCTTTTCTCAGTTCTTGGATAGATTTTTAGTGGTCTTCATTGATGATATTTTGGTGTATTCTCGAAATCGGGAAGATCATGCTGAGCATCTTAGAGTGGTTCTGCAGACTTTGAGAGAGAATCAGCTCTATGGAAAACTCAGCAAGTGTGAGTTTTGGCTCGACAGAGTTTCTTTCTTAGAGCACATTATCTCTGGGGATGGTATTTCTGTGGATCCGACCAAGGTTGAAGCTGTGAAGGATTGGCCTGTTTCCAAGTCCGTTTCAGAGGTCAGGAGTTTTCTTGGTTTAGCTGCTTATTATCGGAAATTCATCCAAGATTTTTCGAAGATAGCGGGACCGCTGACTAAGCTGACTGGGAAGGATCAGAAGTTTTGTTATTCTGATGATTACAGTAAGGCTTTTGTTGAGTTGAAGAACAGATTGACGTCAGCGCCTGTGTTGACTATTCCAGATGGTTCAGGCAGATTTGTAATTCACTGTGATGCTTCTAGTAATGGTCTTGGGGCAGTTCTGATGCAGAAGGGCCGAGTCGTTGCGTATGCATCGAGGCAGTTGAGGCCGCATGAGAAGAACTATCCGACTCATGACTTGGAGTTAGCGGCAGTGATCTATGATTTGAAGTTGTGGAGACATTATTTACTTGGGGACCGAGTGGAGATCTTTACAGACCACAAAAGTTTCAAGTATGTCTTCACCCAGAAGGAGTTAAACATGAGGCAAAGGCGTTGGTTGGAACGTATGGCCGATTATGAAATCAGTTTGCAATACTACTCTGGTAAAGTAAACTTGGTGCCAGATGCTTTGAGCAGGAGACCGGCAGTTATGTTCCTAACTCAGCAGAGGGATCTGATTGAGCAGATGCGGAGGTTGGAGTTGGAAGTTTTGTTGCCGAGTTCTGGTCGGAGTTGTTTGATGCTCCAGCTTCAGTCGTCTCCTGTTGATCAGATTAAAGAGGCACATGTTGGTGATGCGCAGTTGCAGAGTTTTCGAGCTGAGGTTGAGTCTGGGTCCAGAACGGACATGGTTATTCATGTAGATGGATTACTTCATTTTGGGTCCAGATTATGTGTTCCGAAGAGTGAAGTTCGTTAGAGGTTACTTGAGGAAGCACACCAGTCTTCGTATTCTATCCATCCTGGCGGTACTAAGGTGTATCGGGATTTGAAGCTTCATTTCTGTAGGCATGGTATGAAGAGGGCTGTGGCTCAGTTTGTTTCTCAGTGTTTGATCTGCCAGCAGGTTAAGGCAGAGCATCAAAGGACCGCCGGACTTCTTCAACCACTTCTTATTCCGGAGTGGAAGTGGAAACATATCACTATGGATTTCGTGACCGCTTTGCCAAGGAGTCCTAAGGGTCATAATGCCATTTGGGTGATTGTCGACCGTTTGACGAAGAGTGCTCACTTCATTTCCTTCCGTGTTGGTCAGTTTACTGAGAGCTTAGCTGAGAAGTACATGCAAGAGATTGTTAGACTTCATGGAGTTCAGTTAGTATTGTATTCGATAGGGATACGAGATTCAGATCTTAGTTTTGGGAGAGTCTTTAGAATAGTTTGGGGAGTAAATTAAAGTACAATACAACTTTTCATCCCCAAATTGATGGACAGTCAGAGAGGACCATCCATATTCTTAAGGACATGTTGCGGTTCTGTAACGCCCCGAATTTCAAATAAGGATAAATTCGAGATTTCACAGGATCTTTACTTCACTTCGTACAATTTTACAAGGAATTTAAAACTTTTCATTCACAATACATCAGAGTTCAATTACAACTTGGTTTTACACAGCGGAAGAATGAAATTTACAATAAAACATTTACAACATCTTTAAAATAAAAACAGCATCAGCATATCCACTTCATAGCTTCATGAATGGTCCTTTACCTGCATGTTAATCTGTGGGCTCGTCAGTTACTTACAACTGACGAAATATTATACACGGCTATCCTCTCTATGCCGGGAATAGTATAACGATCTCATACTTTAACAAATCACAAAAAGATTGAATGAACATATAAAGTGTCAAAAGTGATTATTCTAAACATAAGTGTATGTCATGCCTTAATGCCTAATGCACACAATTCTACACTAGAATGACACTAATGCACACTTGTTCAGATTCTATGCATCCCATACTACATAGGTCCGAGGGCAAGCGTCTACGTACTCCACATTGAAGGGTTCGATCCCTCGCCATGAGACTACCCAGTAATAAAACAAGTTTTAGAGTTATTTCACAGATACGGATCTCAGCCTCCCTGGCTAGCCTCCCTGGCTATAATAACAGATCCCAGCCTCCCTGGCTATTATATCGTGAGAATAATCCCGTAAATGCCCCTCTAGCCCCGGTATATACATATTCTTTGGAGAATGGTAAACATCCGTCAACTACCCTAAGTCCCGGATAAAATACAGTCCATCTCCTATGGGGCAACCACAGTCCACCAACTGGGTCAATAGTCACGGAGATCCACCGTCGACTATATAGAAGCACCCATTTACGTTTGCACAAGTTTATCACATCTTCACTTAAGTGCCTAATTATTTTTAGTTCAAGACATGAATATGTTATCACCCTAGAATCAGTTTTACCTCATACCGGATTTATTCACAAAATACGAGATCGCCCGACGGTATTATCTCAAAATCATATCAATTCTTTCTTTCAAAATTACCGGTAACCGAAGTCTTACTAATTCTTAATCATAATCTTTCATGTATAATAAACATGGGTACACATACCCTTTAGTAATCATGTCTTAAACTTATATAATTTCTTCTTTCAACTTAATCACAAGTAATCATAGTCTCATCATTATTCATTATCTAGTCATCCGTTCACATTCTTTATAAGCAAAGGAATAATTTCTTTTAAGAACACAATTCTATCACATGAGATTTCATAATAAAATCAAGTCATTATAATGTCTCACTTTACTTAGAATATTCTTCGAACAAATAAGAGTAAAATTCTCTTCAAGAAAATTACTTCACAAAAGTAATACTTTACATTTCTTCTTAAAACATATAAACCTTGTAGTAAATATGAAGACTACATTATACAATGCACAAGTAGCCGAACAACTAGTTTGCTACAGTTTGCTTGGGTATATAGGCCAAATATTTTCGAAAGTGGACCAGTTGTGGACTAACTTTGGTAAATATTTTCAAAAGTGGACCAGTCGGGTAAATATTTTCCACGGTGGATCAGTTTCGGAAATTATTTTCTTTTTACCCTTTTCATTATCCCTTCCATTATCCCCCCCGTGCACGTGTGCACGTGTATGATACTAGTTATTATAATCATATACATGCTTATAATATAATATTCCTGAAGGTATCAATTGGTTTGAAATAATGTATATGTACCCATATGCTAAAATAATTACGAACCATATTGCAAAGTACTAAATAAACATGAACATCCGGAATTTAAACTAAATTATTGCATATCGTAAATGATGTACCATGTTTAATATAATTATAATATTAGCCCTTATGCTAATAAATTTATTAAAAACATTTGTTATGGATAATTATTACCAATACAATAATTCTTTCCAAAATTCTATATGAATTTTCACAAAACTAATTTATAATTTCTAGCATGGTATTTCTACAACTAGAAAGTAAGAAACCATCCACTTTACTAAAAGAAAATTTTCTTTTTAACCATAATGAAATCTCTTCCAATAATCTCATAATTACTAGTTTCTACATTAACAAGCTAATGAAAGTTTCTCCTTACTTTTCGTTCTCATTTCTAAGCAACATGACAATGTTTTGTTTCTTAATCAACAATAATATTTCTACAATTTAACATACACAAAAGCATGAATTTATTTTCTAATTATCATATTAAACTTATACTATTCATTAAATAGCATGCTAATGTATGATAAATAATCAATCAATTCCTTTTTCTCATTAATCCCTAACATGATTTAATTTATTAATCATACATGAACTACTTATCATTCTCAACTCATACCATAGCATAAATCATATAAGAAATTCCATACTACTCATTATTTATTACTTAGCATGCATTATTCTAAATTAGAAAGTATGGGGTCACCCACCTTATTGAAGTTTGAACAATTGAAGGGAAGGATTTGACACTTCTTCTAGCTCCAAGACAAACTCCTAGCAATGGCTCCTCCTCCTAGCAAAGCTCCCTCCAAGCACAATAACTTTCTTACTCTCTTTCTTTTATTCTTCTCTTTTCTTTTCTTTTCTCTGGATTTTCTATTCTTTTTGGTGTGTGAAATGAGAAGAAGAGAGGTGCTATTTATAGGATTTTGCTAGGGACTATATTGCAAAATTTCCCACCTAATAACTTCTCATTTTAATTCTCTTTTTAATTCTCACCTCTTCATATTTTTAACTCCTAAAACTCCCAACCTCTCATCTCCCCACTCTCCACTAACTCAACCTACCAACTCTTCTCCTCCCCTTGCCCAAAAAATGGTCCAAATACATTTGTGTATGCATGCACACATGCATAAACAAATATGAACACATTTCTATAACTCTAAATGTGTACTAATATGTGTAACTTGTCATGTATTAGTACATGTTTAACTAAAAATGTGATTTTAATAGTGGGCTTGCTACATGGGCTCATTACTAATTAATTTATTTAATTATCTAGTGGGCTCCTCTCCTAATGGGCTACATTTTAGTTTATAGGTCCATGGATCAAAAGAAAGGCTAAATAAAACTAATGCATGCTAAAAATAGTAAAATGAGAGTAGCAAAATGAGAATAAAAATTTGCACGTGCACCATACGTGCAGAAAAAATTGAAAAAATGCATTTTAATCAAAAACAAGGGGAAAATAAATTTTTGTTTTATAAAATAGATTTAAATACATAAAAATAAATAATTTAAACCTATAGAAAATATTATACGTAGTGGTGGAAACACGTGCATCGAAACACGTAAAAAGCACGTAAATCCCAGGGATTGAAATATTATATTTTAGTTGACTGAAATCAATACGGAAAATGTATAAATAGTACGAATCCAAAATATGTAGTGAAACACATTACAAAATATACGTGCGTAACACCCAGGGGCAAAAGTGTAATTCCAATTTTGCGGGGTGTTACAGGTTCTGTATGCTGCAGTTCGGTGGATCATGGAAGGACCATTTGCATCTCATAGAGTTCTCGTACAATAATAGCTTTTAGGCCAGTCTATAAGCTGAACCGTTCGATGCACTTTATGGGCGGAAGTGCATATCACCAGTGTGCTGGGATGACATTGGTGAGAGGAAGTTGTTGGGTCTAGAGTTGATCACCAGGACAGTTGATGCGGTGGTTCAGATCAGAAAGCACTTGCAGGCAGCTCAGGATAGGCAGAGGCGATGGGCTGATGTCCATCGGAAAGCTTTGGAGTTTGAGGTTGTTGACCATGTTTTCCAAAAGGTATCGCCTTGGCGGGGTGTCATTCGGTTTGGTGGTGAGGGCAAGCTTAGCCCTAAGTTTATTGGACTGTTTGATATTGTGGAGCGAGGAGGCAAGGTGGCCTATCGTCTTGCATTGCCGCCAGCTTTATCAGGAGTGCACGATGTTTTTCATGTCTCACAACTCAGGAGATATATCTGAGATGAGAGCCACGTGATCGACTATTCTGAGTTGACTGTTCGGGCGGATTTGACTTGTGAGATTCCGCCAGTTGCTATTGTGGATCAGTGGGAGAAAGTGCTTAAGAACAAGGTCATCAAGCTGGTTCGTGTTTCTTGGAATCCTCACTCGCCCGGTGAGTCGACTTGGGAGCTGGAGGAGGAGATTCAGCAGAAGTTTCCTCATTTGTTTGAGTAGTTTTTGTTTTGGTTCTTTCTTTTCTTTTTGGGGTTACCCTATGTATCTTCTTGTTGAATTTTGATGACGAAATTCTTCTTGTTAAATGGGTAGGATTTGTAACCTCTGTTTTCTGTGTATTTTTGAGTGTATTTTTCTTTTTGGTGTATTTCTCTCTGTATCTTTTTCTTGGACCGTATATTGGATCTTTGCTCTTCAATATATTCATTTTATCTTTTTGTCGTATTTTAATTGAGTTCTTGATTCTATTGTCTCTTTTTGTTCCGTCTCTATTTGATCAATCTATTATTTTATTTAACCTCTTTATTCAATTGTTCGTGCCTATTTTTTTTATTGTTCATTTTTTGTGCCGTCTTATTTTGTGTCACCTTATATTTTTTTCCCCTGTTTGAATATCCTACTACCCCAAACCCATTAACTAAACAACTCTTTAATACCCTGACTATTAAACCCATTATCTGTTATCCACTTAAACCCAATTAAACCTATTAATAACTCCTAATCCTATACCCTGTTTAAATAACTAACCAAACCCATTCTCTACCTAACTAGACCCATTCTTACCCCCATACCTGATACCAATCTCCCTTACTATACTACCGTCACCCCCCACTGTAACCTTAACTCTTTATATATATAAGCCCACCTGTTTAAAACCATGTATACCGAAAGCCCTAGCCTCCTTCCTCCTGTCCTCCCTCACCTGAGCCTCCTCTGTGCACTCTCCCCCTCAACCCATCCACCTGCACTCCCGATCTCCATCTTCTTCTCCGACTGCCCATCCCTTGTCGCGACGCCAACTGATAGCAGTACAACACCAGTGTGCTGTGCACTCCTTCCGCCGACGTGCAGGAGCAGACAATAGCGGCAGCACACTGTCGGGTGATGCGCTCTTCCCCAGCCAACAGCATCCTGCAGTCACCCCGCTCGCCGTCTTCCGCTTCGTCAGATCGCAGCAAACTGCGATAGCCACTTCTTTGTTGTCGTTGCCCATTCCTCGTCTCTCTCTTTGTGTCTGCGTGTTGTGCTCGTTGGGTTCGTGGATTGTGTGGTTGTCGTTGTTCGTGGTTTCCGTTCGTTGAGTTCGTGCCGGGAATCTGTTCCCGTTATTCTTGGTCTTGCATCGTTTTCATCGTCGGTTAAGGCAAGTAACTTGTATTCTTTTTTTTGCGTAATACAAGTACTAAATACCTCCTGTAGTGTAGTTGATTTCTAGAGACAATTTGTGTGTGAAAACCCTTGTTTATATTGTCTCTATTGTGTTAATTGACCATAGTTGCCTCACGACATACATGACATGAAACAACCTAAGGTTGACCACTTTTGATGTATATATTCATGCTATTTTGAGATATCTGTGCTTGATGTGTTATTCGTGATATACTTGTCGAATACTTGTAGAATACCTTATACCATGTTGGTTGGACATCTAGTACACTATATTTCATGTTTGGGTCGATTTGGATGAATTCTGTATGATCTATGTTGATTTGTGCATAAAGAACAATTCTGAAATTCTGTTATCCTAATGTTGATCAGTATTTTGGACCCTATTAAGGTCAGTATATGAAAATATTTTGTGAATATGAACTGTAGAAAATTCTGTCTATTTTCCAATCCTTTTGACGGATCTCAATTTCGATTTATGGATTATGAGTTATGTCTAATTTACTACAGAGCTGTAAAGAGATTCCAGATTTTATTTTCCATGAATTCTGAAGAGTAATTTATTTTTATTGTGATGTTAAAAGCATTATTTTGACCTAATATTTTTCACAGTATAACTAGACCTGATTGGGATTAACCCTGAATTTTTGTGGATTTATTCGATAAGTTTTACAAACCGTTCTATGTTTTCAAACAATTACTATACATGCAGAATTTTCATACTGTTCAGTAAAGAACCTGATTTTCGACCTAATTCTACTTCTTGTTTCTAAAATCTTTGTGAATATGAAAGTTAGACTACTGTATCTATTTTATTACCTTTTTAGTGGATTTGGATTTGGATTTATGGTTTGTGAGATATTGCTGTTTTCGAACTGCAGTGTTTACAATTCCAGATTTACAAAACTACTGCATCTTGATGTTTTCTGATTTTTGTTGACTAAACTAATTACATTGAAAAATTATGAAACTTTATATTCTGATAGTACACATATAGGGGAATACCCCAGATTTTTCGTGGATTTAATTAATAAGTTTCATGCGGTTTTCATGACTATGAATACAAAGTACTGATTTCTGACTGAACACATTTTCTGGATTCAAACCTGTTTTGAGACTTGAGTTTGTGAAATACTATATGACTTATATATGTTTGTTGGATTCGGTCGGAAGTCTATTTTCCAGATTCTTAGACGGATCCAGATTTGCATTTTTGTAGCAACGGAAATCTCTGTTTAATTACAGTACTGTCTTGCTGTCCTGAACTAACATTTGCATTGATCTATTCCTCTATGAACTGTCTTTCACCTGTACATGTTTATCTTTCACCCTGAACCTGTTACCTGCTTATACCATGTTATTCTTAATCTGTTTTATACACATGCATGCATGTCTGATAATAATAATAAATGACCAATCCGTGGTTTAAGGGAAAGATCTAATAGTAGGAAATTATAGAAATGTGTACTTGGAAGGGGGCCTATGTTTCCCATACTGAGCATCTGTTGTCACGCCCCGCTTCCCAAAATACGGAAATACGAGTACGTGACGAAGCCCAGCGAATGATCTTAACATCATTCATAAGCTGTAGGATCGACTCAGCATCACAACAAGTATATAACCAGAGAGATATATAAAACCAAGCATGTATGAATAATTTACTAGCAACAGAAACAACTGAAATATAATAAAACAACCAAGCAGTTTCAAGTCTGGATCAAGATAAAACTCGGGACATCAGCCCGTTACAAGTTCTAAATTTTGCAAGAAATAATAATCCAAGAAAAACAACTAATGCAGGAAATAAATGTTCTAGACAAGTTCTTCTCCACATGAGGGCTAGAACCTTTGCTCACCAATTCCATCAGGCAGCTCATCTCCAAAGTCTGTTTAATAAATATAAACAGGGAAAACAGGGAAAAACAAGAGAAAATGCCCTTAGTGCAAGCTAGGGCCACAAATAGTGAAAGCGAGTACAAGTATGGAAAACAGGGACTGGAATCAAGAATGTAACAGAATTATAATAAGTGGTGGGAACAACTGGAACTAGCTAGCAAGGGGAAACTTCCTAGTAAACAAACTAGTTAACAACTGCTAATGGTAAAACATATGTCAGGGAACATGTAGGGGTAACTAACATCAAGTGTCATGTTTCATGTGTCAGGTTTCACGTATCAAGTTACAAGTGTCATGTTCAGGTTTCATGTATCAGATTTCAGATAACCAGGTAATCAGGTAACAGGATAATCAGGTAACAGGATAATCATGTATCAGGTATTAAGTTCAAGTCTTGTGTGATTACTATCTAGGTAGCACGACATGTATCCATCTTTTTACTACATGGTTGCTACAGTCAAAACAAATTTCGTTTAGACCTAGTAATGGAGTCTATAGGGCGGCGTACTCAGGTTTCAGGTATCAGGTATCAGGTATCAGACAGGCACGGTTCATGAATACGAAATTTAATAACAGGTTCACGAAGCAAGTTCGTGAATACTAACAGGTTCAAGGACCACACAGTGGGTCCATGAATACAACAGGTTCATGAGTCAAGTAACTGACTCCATGAATACATCACGTGCAACAGGTTCATGAGCCAAGTAACTGACTCCATGAATACATCACGTGTAACAGGTTCATGAACCGAGTACTGGGAAACACGGGCCCCCTTCTGAGTACACTTACCTATATTGTCCACTCTATAGTCTTTCCCTTAACCCCGGCTTATTACATTTGTTCAGGCAGAATTTGTGTACTTGTATTTGCATATGAAATAGTGTTGAAATAATGTAGATTAATTCTAACAAAAATTGGGGATGTCCTATAGGGTGTCCAGCAACTACATATAAAATTTTGATTCAAACGCTCGCTGGTTACATAGCTAATTTAATGCGCGAATTAATTTTATACAGCAGTTTTGCAATTCTGCGTCTACCGACACAGTTGCAGTATAACTGCCATAACTCTCAGACCGTAGCTCCAAATTCGATCATTTTGGAGTCGATCGACATCTACACATCCGGATCTACAACTTTCATTCAGGGCTCAGGCCCAAATTTCAATGATAAAAGGGTCGAAACCGCAAAAGAATATTCCAGACAGCAACATAGGGAAATAATTCACTAATGTAGATTTCATAGAATTATGTAATTTGGTGTCTAAAATCATTATGTGGCATAAATACATGGTAATGGGAATCAAACAGCGAATAATAGTATTTTTCAAGTCATAATAATCACAAATTTGCCAAGACACTAAATTTATATGCGTCTACAATTTCTAGGGGTCCTTAATTCATATGTCTATGTGATTCACAAGATCAAGGGGTAAAAGAGTCCAATTGATTTTAATACGAGGAAGTTTTGTGACTCTTAGATTTGTAGGTTGAAGGTTCAAATTGATTTACAAATGATATTCAAAGGGAGTCACAAATCTAACTATATGTGGTATTTCAAGGAGGCTTGTACTAGAACAATAAAATGTACAAGGTTACTTGCCTTAAATCGACGATTAAAAACTCCGATTGTTGAAGTAATTGAGTAGAAAAATCCCCGAGAAGGTCCTCAAAAAGCGCGTGCAAAAATATACCAAAGATCGAGTTTTCCTAGCACACACGATCGGCCCCAAAACAGCATTCAGCAAGCTCGGATCCGCTGCGGGTAGAACACGAAACACCGAAACAGGCGAATCAGATTGATCCTGTGCACCGGATCCGATCCCAGAACAGCGAACACGAGCTCCGGATCTGGTGTGGACGAACACGGGACGGCAATCACGCGCACGGATCTTGAAGAGATCTGACGGCTGCGATTTGATCCCGCCCAAATCCTCTTCTTCTTCTTCGATCTTCTACTTCTTCGTTCGTCGTTCGACGTGCGACTGAGCAGAGCTCGAGGGAGAGGGGCGACGGCGTGGTTGGCTCGCTGGCGGCGACTGCGGCGGTGACGGAGTGCGGTGAGGCGGCGCTGTGGGGAGATGGAGGCGACGTCGATGGAGGCTTGTGGAGGCGGTGGTGTTGAGGGGATGATGACGGAGGTTCGAGTTCGGTTAATGGCGGATTGGGTTCGGGAGTGGGGCTTCGATGGGTTGGCGAAGTGGTTTCGGAGTCGAGGGTTGATGGTGGAGGACGAGGTCGGGGTGAGGTGATGGTGGTCGCAGGCTTGGCGATGCAATGGCTGGGTGCGAGAGGGTGATGGCGTAGTGACGAGGCGAAGGTGAAGGTGACGGAGGTTCGACGGTAGGGGTGAGCGGGAGTGAGGAGATGTTCTGCTTTTGGGTTTGTTTGTTTAGTCTGGTTTGTTTTTGCTTTGGTTCGATGGGTTTTGTTTTGGGTTTTAAAACAGAGAAGGGGAAGGGGAGAGAGAGAGTGTACGGGAGAGAGAGAGAGAGTGGGTAGTTAGAAGAAGTGGGGATTGGTTACGGGGATGTGGGGCGAGTGGGGAAAGCTGTATACGAGTGTGTGTGTGAGTGTGGGTTTTGGGTTTAGGGTAGAGTAAAATTTGGATCCAATATCCAATAAGAATATGGGTTGGGCTCAATGTGGTTGGGCTGAAATAATATAACAATATATTAATTAATTGAAGATAGTGAGCCCATAAAATGACAAGGCCCGAGATGCAATAAATTAGGGAAAAAGACATCAATAGAAATACGAGAATATACCCGTATTATTGGAAACAGGGATTACATCTGTTATGTGATATGATATTGTTATACTGATTACCTGACTGCACACTTCCCTATAGGAAGGTGTACTCGGAGGAGGACCAATAGGTTATGATTGTCTGATTTCTGTTACTTATTACCTGACTGCACACTTCCCTATAGGAAGGTGTACTCGAAGGAGGACCAATAGATTCTGACTATCTGATTACTGTCTGATTACTGATACTTGAGTACACGGCCCTATATGATCCCCTACAAAATCTAAAACGAAACTGTTTGAATGTAACAGTAATGTAGTAAAAAGATGGATGCATGAAGTGCTACCTAGATAGTAATAAACACAAGACTGTAAGAACTGACATCTGTTAACTGTTATCTGTTACATGCTACTGAACACTGTTATTTGTTACTGTTTGACTTTTACCTTACACTACTATTTGTATATCTATCTGCATACTGTTGACACTTGACACATGTTACCTATACCTGTTAGTATACCAGGCTATCTGATTTGTTTTTCTGATTCATGTTAGATATTATATTCTTTTGATATGCCTATACTATGCCATGTTTGTTCTGTTATTTTTTTATATTTGTTGTTTATTCCATGTACTTGTATCCTGCACTACAAGCGGCCCACAACTTGCATTGCCGGGAGTTTATTTTTTCTCTTTTCCTTTTTCCTGCAATTTATTAATTGCAGATCAGGATGACCAGTTGCCAGATGGAGTTGGTGATATGAGATATTAGTGCTGGAGTTTTATTATTATTTCTGTTGCATATTTGAATAATTGTATTTGATACTTGGATTTATTTGTAATTGGGCAATGCGACCCAGGATTTTGACTTGTCTAGACTTGATTTATTTGAGATTACTATATTTTGGTTTCAAGTAAATTTCTGCTGGTATATTTGATTCGATTATGCATACTTGGTTGATTTCTCATGCCTCCGACTCTGATTATTTCTGTGAGATGTTGTAAAGATTCTGAACAGCTTATGGATGATGAAAATCATTCGTTGGGCTTAGTCACGTATCCGTATTCCGTATTCTCTTTTTGGAAAGCGAGGCATGACATTAAGATTAATTAGGGTTTAAATTTAAACTCCAATGAAAAAATTCACAAAAATTTAGAATGGTTTGGAAAAATATTTGAGTTCTAATAAGAATGAAATAATGCCCGATAAAGAGTCCAAAGCGAATAAAAGAAATAAAAAAACTGATCTGAAAATTGAAGTAAAAAATTTACATAATAAAATACGTACAACTGAATCAGGGGATTTCATCACGATTACCTTTAGCCCAAAGGAAAGCGCGGAATTCTTGCTCATGTTTTTCAACAATAGATTTCGTGACTCAACTATGAGCTAATGTATACATTGGGACAGCTTGAGCAACTGATTTCAGACCAACCAACCTACCCGCAATGCTAAGAGTCTTAGACTTCCAACCAGGTAGCTGTTTACGAACTTTTTTCACCACATCACTGTAATTATCAGCATGGATGCAGGACGAGCTAATCATAGTACCAATTTATTTGAACGGCATAAAACACACCTCTATCTGCAAAATTCTAAGTGCACGCCATCACTTATTCAAACCAACGCACTGTCCAAAGAAAACACTGGACTTACTAAGATTCACATTTTGGTCGCTGAGAGAACAATATGTATCAAGTAGCCTTTTAATCACCTTACACTCAGACTCACTAGATCTAGAAAAAAGAAAAATATCATCTGCATAAAGTATATGACCGAGGGAGGTATTCTGATAGTCAATGATAATACTTGAGAGCCTACCATCAGCCACTTCTTATTTTATGAGGAGGGAGGGGGGAAAGAGGACAACCCTGTCGCAGCCTCATCATCGAGCTGAACCAATCAGAAGGAGAGTCACTGACAAGCATTGCGAATCGCAGATTCTCAACACAAGTCATGACCCGCCTAAAAAACTTGGTGTTATATCCAAATTGCAAAAGAAGAGTTAAGAGATAATCCCACATAATCCAATCGTAAGCTCGCTTCATATCAAGTTTCAAGACCATAAACCCTAAACACTTCTATGTCTTCTTTATGGAATGGAAAGCTTCTCGAGAAGGAAACACATTATCTGAAATTAAACGCTCAGGAACAATGACACCATATTCCTCAGAAATGAAGGAGCTTAGAATAGGCTTCAAATGATTACCTAACAGTTCTGTAATAACTTTATAGGAGAGGTTTCCAAGACTAATATGATGATAATCATTTGTGTTTGAAGAACAAGAGGCCTTAGAAATTAGAGTTATGAAGTTTGACTTCCAATGGGATGGTAAGGATGCCGGGAACAAGAAATCATTAACAGCTGCAACAAAATCACCACTATTGAAATTCTAGTACCGCTTATAAAACATTCCAAAAACCCGTCAGGACCAGGTGATTTATTAGATGACATTAAATGAATGACAGCATAATTATCAATCAATGTAAAAGGGCGAATTAGCTGATCATTCATATTGTTAGTAATTTCGGGACCAATACAAGAAATAGTTAAATGAGAACACTGGTCAAGAGTGGGTGACCACTTATCCTTTAAATAATTGATAAAACACTTTGACATATCCACTCTTCCAGTAAATTGAACACCTAACATATTTTGTACCTTATAAATGGAGTTCCTAGCTCAGTGAACAAGCGTGACTCGATGAAAATAGCTAGAATTTCTATCTCCACCTTTAATCCAATCAACTCACGATTTTTTATGCCAAAATTTCTCCTTCACATTTAGATTTTATATAAAAGAAGTTCTTAGCTCGGTGAACAAATGTGGCTCGATGGAAATATCTAGAATTTCTATCCCCACCTTAATTTCACCTGCATATTGAGATTTTCTTGAAGCTCACGAGAGCAAATCCTTTCCACATCAACCCCCCCTAAAGATAGCAGTCTTATACAATCCTTGAAATGTAAAGGTTCCACTTCCTTGATAACATATTTACTCTTAGTGAAGATATTACCGACCACATTTTCATGTCTTAAGAGCCACCTTCACTTTACAAGTTTTAAGAAAACTCTAGGAAGATTATCACCAAGACTGTGTTTCACACCGAAACAGCAACCTCCTCAGATTCTGGAACTGAGGCAAAAAAATTCTCAAAACGAAAAGGTTTTTAGGCCACTCGCATCAATATCTTCTTTATTAATTAATAGTGGATAATGATCTTATGCTACTCAAACTAGATGAGACATGGAAACCAGAGTGAAAAGCTCAAGCCAATCCACTATAACTAGGCATCGATCAATTCTTTCCCAACTTATTGCTAAAGCCCCCGGACTATTACTCCAAGTGAAAGGGGCACTGGAGCATTGCAAGTCACAAAAACCACATTCGCGCACCAGCTCTCGAAATTCAATCATATTTGAACCATAAACTGAAGACCCACCCTTTTTATCAGAAGGATCAAGAATACTATTGAAGTCACCTACACACTTCACCAGAAATCATCCACTAACAACCTTACGAATACCATCCCAAAGTTGTCCATGAGTGATAATACATGTACTTGCATAAATACAAAAGCAATTCTTTTTTGCTAACTTTCTTAAGACCTATAATAGATTGATAATCATTATAGAGACACTGACAGGAGACACGATTATCATGCCACAATAGAATAATACCACAAGAATGATCTGAAGGAGGATGAGCAACTATTTGCATATTCCTATCTAGCTTCATATGAGCCAGATCAATTTTGACAATATCAGCATAAGTTTCGAGAAGAAGTAATACATCTGGTTTGTGAGCACATAATTGACTTGCAAACACTAAGAGCTTGAGGTTTAAGAATCTATCGACATTCCAACTAGTGACTAACATTGGGCAATAATTTTGGAAGTAGGAGTGACTTTACTCGTCGTTGGATCATCATCCCAATTATATGGGCATCTCTATGTGGTTGGAGACATCACTGAGACCATGTCTCCTTTTCAAACTATCTCCATTAGAGAACCAATAGAGAGTCCCCTCTGATGGCAAAACTAGCACCATCTGCCATTTCGGTGGTGGGAAGGATATCACAGCCAACTTTGGCACTCCACGAGCCTCTAAGGCCATTAATTTCTTTGAATTCGGCAGGGCAACGGTTGGCTTTATATTATTAAAAGCTTCATCTGGTTTGATAACCTATATCCCTTTCTTTGTTGGAGGAGGAACTAAACTTGCATAAGTAGCATTAGGAATCCCAACAAACTGGGGTCCACCTGTTGCGGCATTATCAATCCTTTTGCCCAAATTTGACTACCCCTTGTTAGACAGATCAACAAGCCCAACAACACCGCCTTTTGGAATGAGCTCCACTTAAGTTCTACCTTGGAACTTTGGAGTGGGTTTTGTCTTGTTTGAAGATTTAACGGGCCCATTCATATATGCAACCCCTTTCAGTTTATTATTAAATCGGCCCATTAAATCTGGCCCAACATTAAAAGGATTTACTTTCGAATTATCCCCACCTACGTGCTCCTTTATCGCCATTGCCCCAAAGATCAGAGGTTTTACAGATATCTTGGAGATCGCCTCCATTGCATGGAAACTTCCAGAAGATTTTTTGAACTTACTCAAACTTGACTGCGCATATTTGCTACTAACGGGCTCCAACGATTTCACAACCGCTTTCCCCCCAAATTTACTGATATTACTGTTACTGCCAATAGGAGTAAATTGACGCGACTTGCGATGTTCGACCATCATCCAAGTACCAAAGAAGTCCTCTTTGACTTCCTTCACAACCTCAGGAGCTGCAGGTGTCATATTAACATCATTAGTTGCCAATGAGATCTCCCTTTGCATAGTAGTATTGTCATTATTGATAAGTGGAGCACCATGATTAACAGCTACCTTAGCTACACCTACAACACTAACATTTGCATATGGACAGGGACATGCCGAGGTAGAATGGCCAACAAGGCCACACCTGTAGCAGACAACACCCACACTTCCATACTCAAAATCATATCATATTCTTGCACCACCATGTGGGTCAATGAACTTCCCTGTAATGAGTGGTTTGATTAGATCAACCTCCACCCAAGCACGTGCATTGGCACTCTGCAATATTGAGCTCGTACAAACATTTACAAACATCTATTTCAAGAGGTTTTCCAGCAATATGCACGATATCGAGCACCATCTTTCTCTCAAAATACTCTATATGAAGGTCATGCATAGCCACAACACGGCCGTCTGAATAACATACACATAGAAACGAAAATATGATCCCCACTCCTGTAGAGCCAGAACTGCTCCTCCAATAAATAACCCACAGACCTCCTGTCTAAACAAATTTCATATCTTCCTCACTACTGAACTTGAAAAAGAAATGCCCTTCTGACATCAGAATCACCTCAAATTCTCCTTTGAGTTGCCACTTCTAGCCTAACACACGGCTAACAAAACTTACATCAAATCGATGACCCAAGCACTTACCAAGCATGAAAATTTTCCAACGTGAGAATGAATTCTCAACTTTCACATGATCAAACTCTAGGGTTATAGACTTTATGTGAAAACTTTTCCCAAACGTGTGAGTTCTTGAGCCGAAACTGTCACGCCCCGCTTTCCAAAATATGAGAATACGAGCCCGTGACGAAGGCCCAGCGAATAATTTTAACATCATCCATAAGCTGTACCAGTCTTAACCCAACAACATGAAAGGAAATAATCACAATAATCACAACCACGCAGGAAAAAGCATAATCACATGAACAAATACTGAGATAAAACATGTAGTAGTCCAACATAACAACCAACAACTGAAAATAAACAACAAATATGGGTCAACGAAGCCCGAGATACAAAGTTCAACAAAGGTAACATTGCAATATAAAAAAAATAACAAGGAAGAACAATTTATTTCAAAGCAGCTCCTGCTCCAATCCTAGAAGAACTGCTCACCAATGCCTTCTGAAATTTTTTCTTGAGCACCTGTAGTTTGATCAACTAGAATGGAAAAAAATGTTCGTTAGAGCAAGTATGGACAGCAAGTAGTGAAAAGCAAAGAGTAAAGGAACATGGTATATCAAGGAATATGAAGCAAGAACAAAGTCCAAAAGCAATAACAATGTCAATAAATAATGGTCAAGTGCACAAGTATCAACTTAGGTTATTAACATTTTATTACCCTATCTAGTATACGTACTACTGTGTCCCATACCACAGGTTCGATGCATGTAAAATAATGTACGTTTTAGACATAGTGGTGGGATTTATAGAGCGTGTACTCGGTGTAACAAGATAACATGATAAGAAGATAACATGATAATATGATCATAAGGTCACAAGTATTTCTCCACCTTCCATGTCAATAATCCATGTAAACAAGAAGGGCCCTACCGAGTACAGTTTCTGAGATTATCCACTACTAAGTCAACTCTCATTACCCCGAATTGTTTAATATTTTATTATGTCATTCTTGATCATTCAAGGGTGCATAAGAGTGTCAAGAAGATGATAAGGATGTAACAAAATGATGCGATGCATTATAAAATACACATAATTGTGAATCTGAAAAGAGCAGACACATCAGTACTAAAATAGCAATAACTCACAAAATATAATTCAGAATTCGATTCCGTCAAAAGGTGTGTAAAATAGAAATATGAGGCTACAATTCATATTCAGTAAGTTTCAATTGATTCTGACTATAACTAGGTCGATTACCTTAATCTTTACAGCTTAAGGGTTCTGGCAGCAGCTTATAGTCAAAATTCTATGGGTGAAAACAAGGTGTGAAATCAATATAAAAATCTACAAAATTAGAAAATGAATCCTAAGCATGTCTATTAAGTTTCTGGAGAGTTTCATGTCATTACACTACTATTATCATGGTGTTTCTACTGAAAGTTGTGTCGATGTTTCACTAAATTGCAATTCTGGAAATACAGACCAGCAATGACTAAAACTGTAGTATCTCACTGCTCACAGATCGAAATCTAGATCCGTAAGATGTTCTGAAAACTAGATTCATTAGGCTAAATTTTCTTTTTATATAGTTTTGGTTGATTCTTATTGTAACAGAGTCGAAACTTCAGTACAAAACAGGGCAGGCAGTGGGAAATAATAAAAAGTCATCATGTACATTCATCAAAATGAACAATCTACTTTTTCTTGAATCATGAAATGCATTAACATTATATACAACAAGTTAAGATGACAAGCCAAGTTATCATGTCACAATTCAAGTCTCAATAACACGATCGATCAACATGCATTATATATACAGGTTTCTAATCAATTTATTCATATCGTGTGTGCATGCAAGCTTGGGTTTGAATCAATGAATGTTGCCACGAAGTCAAGGATACTTCGTGTTAGCTCGTGTAAACCCTCGATATCCCTAACGGAAGGTAAAGCAATATTACGATAATAGAAAGGGAACTACTTGCGAAGATAAAGAAAAATTAAACGAGTTCAAGTGGACTTGCCTTTAGATGATGATTAGATTAATCAGAATGAGCGAAGAATAACGTGATCGGAATCCCAGTGACACGGCGACGAGCAAATGATCACTATGATCACGATCGGGCATGGATCTTGATGGGAATCAAGATCGGATGATCGGACGGCTGAGATTGAAGATTAAGATCAAGATCATGATCATGATCGTGATGATCAAAAGAGATCTGACGGTCGAGATCAAGATCTTGATGATGATGATGATAATGATGATGATGATGATCAGTGTAAATCCAATGGGCAAGATCAATTGATCAAGAAGTGATCACAATCGCGATCGTGATGAACGATGATCGAACGATCTAGATCCAATGGCTTGATGGTTGAACTTGATGGTGCTGAAAAAAATGAAACACTGATCAAAACATCGATTCGGTGGTCAAGAACAGGGGGGCTCGAAGCTAGTGGCGGTGACACAATGTTGGGCTCGAGCGGTGGAGGAAAAGCTGCGCCGAGGCGGAGGGAGCTTCGGTGGGTTCTTAGGGTGGCAGCGGTCGAGCGGGGAGAAACTCGACGGGAGGTTGCGCTCGGGGATGAGCATGAGCCTGAGGTGGAGTCGGAGACAGGGTGCAGGGTCAAGGAAGAATACGAGCAGCAATGGCTGGCGAGGGTGGAGACTTGCGGTAGTGGAGCTTGGCAATGGTAGTGACGAGGAGCTTGACGGCTTCGGCGGCAATGACGACCGGGCTTGATGGGTTATAGAGGTTGAAGACGATGGGGATGGTGGTTGTCGAGCAATGCAACGAGGAAGGCAGGGGAAGCTCGAGGAGTTTGCAGGCGGTGGAGGGAAGGCTCGAGGAGCGGCTTTCGACTAGGGGAAGAGGAAGTCGACAACAGGGGCTCGACGGGGGAGATGACTGGGTTCGAAGGGGGAGATGACTGGGTGCTCGATGGCTGACGATGGGGGTGCTCTATTTTTGGGGAGAAATAGAGAAGGAGGGCTCAGGGTCGCGATGGGGTTGCTGGCGACGGGAGATGGCGAGGGCAGCGATGAGGTGAAGAGGATGACGGGGATGACGACGAGGTTTCGGGAGGATGACGATGGAGGCAATGGCAACACTTTGATGGGGTGACGACTGCAGCGGAGCTCGACATGGAAAACGAGCGGGAGCAGGGTGGTGGCTCGACGGTAGGCGAGTGCAATGGCGGGAGGCCATGGTAGGGAGGATGACTGGACGGCGAGAGGCGGGGCTCGGGGTGTAGTCGCAACGCTCGAAGGTGGCAGGTGACGGGGAGAGAGTTGGGGTTCTCTATTTCGTTTGGGTAAACAGAGGAGAGAGGGAGGGAGACGGGGAGAGAGAGTGAATAGGGGGAGATTTTATATAAATAATAATATAAAATAAATATAATAATGGGAGTGAATTGTGGGTAGTTAGAAGATACGTGGGATTATGGGGGAGAAGATATGGTCAGAACGGATAGGAGGAGAATTTGAGTTGTGGGTTTGGGTTAATGGGTAGTCTAGGATCCAATAAGGGAAAAAGTTTGAGTTAGCATCCAATAGGAGATGGACTTGGGTGAGACTCAGGTTATATATATAAATAAATTATGCAAAATAAATAAAAATTGGGCTTTAGATGATGGGCTTCATATTACTAAATAATAATACAAGATTATATTAAAATCAATGGGCTTTAACAAAAGTAATAATAATAATACTAATAATAACACATAATAATAATAATAATAATAATAATAGTAATAATAATAGTAATAATAATAATAATAATAATAATAATAAATTATTATTATTATTATTATTATTATTATTATTATTACTATTATTATTAAAAATAATGATAATACATACATGGCAGAATTGGATTCAACACATTCATGAAAATAATTCAATAATAATAATAATAATAGTAGTAGTAGTAACAACAATAATAATGATAATTATAATATGTATCAAAGTAGGATTTGAGATTAACAAATTTATTAAAATCCAAACTGTAATAATATAACATATAAACAGTCGATCAATTATAAATAGGAAATACATCATTATTCAAAATAAATATAATTGTCGATTATAAAACACTCAGTAAAAGATCCGAAATGTATTTAGCACAAAATAAATTTATAAATAATCAAAATAATAATAATAATAATAATAATAATAATAATAATAATAATAATAATAATAATAATAATAATAATTATTATTATTATTATTATTATTATTACTATTATTATTAAAAATAATGATAATACATACATGGCAGAATTGGATTCAACACATTCATGAAAATAATTCAATAATAATAATAATAATAGTAGTAGTAGTAACAACAGTAATAATGATAATTATAATATGTATCAAAGTAGGATTTGAGATTAACAAATTTATTAAAATCCAAACTGTGATAATATAACATATAAATAGTCGATCAATTATAAATTGGAAATACATCATTATTCAAAATATAATTGTCGATTATAAAACACTCAGTAAAAGATCCGAAATGTATTTAGCACAAAATAAATTTATAAATAATCAAAATACCGAAAATATTCAGGAAATACGTATTTACGGGAAGGGGGTTACAGAAATCCTGAGATACGTTCGACTCATCTTAGATCTACGTTCACTAGCAACTTTAGGACCTCCTGATAGAATCGAAGAGAAAGAACGACCCTTGCCAGAAAACAATGGACCCAGGTTTGGAAGGGAAAGTCCTTCCTGTATCGGCCGCACCCCCAAAATCATCGGATATGCTGGATTCACCACCCTTAGTCACCATCGCTAGGCTACCAAAATCACCAAACTCACCAAACTCACGAGGTCTCAAAATCTTGCGATTTGAAAACCCTAGAACTTGCATTCACACAAATTTTCTTGCATTGTTGATATGTAAATATATTATTTATTCATGTACTTAAGTGCAAAAATTATTGGAATTGTAGAGATTTGGGTGCAAAAATACTTAAGTGTAAATATTTATTTCCTGCTACTAGACCTGACGGTAGATTTTTTTAACTAGGACCTGAACCCGAATCCGGTTCTCACAAGTCCGGGTCTGGGTCGGATCTAATTTTTGGATCCGTGAGGTACCGGATCCGAATCCGGGTAGTTAAGGATCCGACCCAATAGAACCTGATAGCAGCTCTAAATACAAGTATACAACTTGAAAGAAACTGGACCTAGTTCATGGCTGACTTCAACATCAAAGAAAATAGGCCTACATCCATAGAGTGACTTAGTAAGGCCCGCCCAGTTACTATTTCCCCAGCACGCATTTTTAAGCGTCACTTGTTCTAACAATCGCACTCTGTCTTCAGCAAACTCCACAAAAAAAAGAAAAAAAAAAACAAAATCATCCAATTTAACCCCCGCTCTTTCTATTTTTAGTAATCACCCCCTCCCCCCGGTTTTCCCCTCCCCCCTCAAACCTGTTCAATTTTCATTCCCATAATTTTGCAATCTCCCCCCTTTTGATTCCAATTCTACCAAATGGGAGGAAGGAGGGGAGCACCACCCTCCGATGTCGAAATATCGGTGCAGAGCTCCCCAAACCACCCTTTCCCCAACAACAACCCCCGTCGCACCGCCGCCGACGCCGCCGCCGCTGATGCCGCCGCCGCGGCCCGGCGCCGAGAAGAGGAGAAGGAGTTCCGGCCGTTTCGGCGGTGGACCCCCTTCCTGGTTCCCTTCTTCATTATCGCCAACGTGGCGCTCTTCGTGATCTCCATGTACGTGAATGATTGCCCTGAGAATTCCAGCCTCCCTGATTCCTGTGTCGGGACACGTTATTTCGGACGCTTCTCTTTCCAGCCCAGGAAGGAGAATCCACTCTTTGGGCCTTCTGCTGCCACGTAAGTACTTTCTTTTTTATTTTATTTTTTATGTTTTATGTTTTAGGCTGAGTTTGTTGGTGGTTTGGTGATCAAATGTGGATTGAAAATTTTAAATTGTTATGACGTGGATGAGGTGCAGTGTAGCTAAAAATAATCTTTTGTGTCCTGTTGGCGGATTTTGGGTAAAATAAGTCGAGATGCATACTTTCGGAGGCAAGTTCCCTCTAGTTATCTCATTTAGGAGTTTCATGTTTGGAGCATGTATGAAAGTTAGATATTTTTAATTTATTAAAGTGAGGTTTTGTTTGGAAACAAAACTAGGAAGCAAACTGTAACTCCTTTTATGGCTGACCAAAAGTATTTTTTATTTTTTATTTTGGAGGCGAAGGCTGACCAAAAAAGTTAAGTAGGTAACTTTTAACTTCAGGTGTATGATCCAAACTGATCAAAGTTAAGTTAGCTGATACAAGTCACTTCTTCCAGCATCCACTTTCTTTACCTAGCAGGCCTGAGCATTTTTGGCTTTGGAGGTAAGATAACTTAAGTACTTTGTGGAGGTGAGATAACCATATGTATCTTAACTTCTTGGGCCTAAAAAGCTAAGATACCTGTAGTTATCTCACCTTCGACACATATGATTTTCTTACCTTCAAAAATGTTTCCAATATTACTAGAGGTAGCTTGGATAACTGTGTGTATACCTCTCTGGTTATCTTACATAACCTCTGTCTCCAAATAGGGCTACGTATTTAAAGTTTTAAACTTGAACTGAGCCCAACTATTTTATTGAAGCCAAATTGGAGATATATGTCCGCAACCTACATGTTGTATTCGTTTACTAATAGGTATCCACTTAAAAATTACCTATAGGTATCATATCTTTATATCCAAACAGAGTGATTGCTGATCAGCTTCTCGTACGAATAATTGTTGAATAGTATGTATAATATAAGGCCATCTGTAAAATAGTTTGAATATGATTTGATGGTTGAATATGTTGTTTAGATGGTTGAATACGATACATAGAAATGGTGGATGGCGTCCTCTTGTATGCTTAGTTCTTCATTCTTCAATTTTCTAGTAAAAATTAAGCTGGAATTCTTTTTTCTTCTTCGTCTGTAAAATATAAATTTTGTGCTATTTCCCTCTATGTTTTAGTTGTTCTCATTAGATAGGGTATGGATACTCTTTCATCATTGGTTTGAGGACTAGAAGTTAAATTTGAGGTCAGATTCTAACCATAGGGACATCGGCCCATTTTCTTGCGGATTCTATTTCTATCTCTAGTACCTAGATATGTGGGAATATGATTGTTCCACTTTTGCCACTTATCTGCATAGATAACACAATTGACAATTGTAGTAGAAAAAAGATTAGATGGCGTCTATGGTGGTTTTGTTGATGAACAAAGTACGCCCCCCCCCCCCCCCCCCCCCCCCCCCCCCCCCCCCCCCCCCCCCATATCCCAAACAAGAACGATGTGGACATAACACTTGGTTGAGATGGTCTTTCGTTTGTTTCTTTTGTTTCTTTTTTTTCTCCTGTAATCTTGTTGGGTTGTTAAGTAGTGGTTTTGGAAGATATCATTAGCTGAATATGAACTTCTAATATATGAAACTGAATACAAAATTATACTGAAGTGACTATTAAGTAAACCAGGAAGTTTAGACACTTAAAAATCTTTACTATTCTTCCTGCCTTTTCGTGTAAACAAAAGAAACCTTTCATAAATATTGAATTAGTCATGACAAATTATTAGCATAGATGGAAATTTATCCGTACAGTTGAAATTATTTGCTGATAACAATGCTCATTGATCATATTAGTATATAGTGCACAGCAATTTATGATTAATTAATTACATATGAACTTTAAGGTTCTAAAATATCCTTAAGAAAGAAAACATCTGATCAAATATTTGATTTATCTTAGAAAGCTCTCTCTCTCCAGCACACCCTGGTTTCTATAAACAAAAAAGGATAAATTTCACTAAACCCCTAAGGGTTTTGTGGGTTTGACAGGAAGCTCCCTTGAGGAATTTTAATGAACGCTCCACCCTCTATAGTTTGCATCATTAGCAATTTCCGCCCTCCATCCATTTTGCTAACAGTGAACACCAGTTTAAGGTTTCTTCATACCTAAACTGTCCTTGAATTTGTTTAAACCTTAGGTTAGAACCTAATTACAGGATTTTGTAACTTTATATAAGAATTGGTGGGTGTGGGAATGGAAAGTGGCAGGATTTTTTGTCCATTGATATGAGAGAAATTAGTGAAGTTCTATTATTATACAAATGGAAGTGAGAAAGTTCTTTTCTTAAATTCTAATCTAAGGTTAAATCAAATTTAAGGGAAATTTGCGTATGAAAAAAAAAATCTTAAATTGGGCATCATATGACTAACAAAATTGATGGAGGCTGATAAATTGCTAACGACGTAACGGTGGCGTGTTTGTCAATATTTGGTTGGTTCGGTGGTGGTGGTGGTGGTGGGGGGGGGGGGGGGGGTTAGTGAAATTTATCCAACAAAAGGTAATACATTACTAGTTATACTTTAGCTCTACAAACCTGGTGATACTCCGTAATATTTACACATGTGCTTTCTGCATATCATTGAATTTTTCATTGAATATGTTCAACTTCCCTTATCACCAGATAAATCCTTTACAAATCCCATTTTACTCAATGAAAGAATATATATATATATATATATATATATATATACATATATATACATATATATATATGTGTATATAGAGAGAGAGAGAGAGAGAGAGAGCGCAATGCTCCATTACAAATGGGTCCCGTGCAAATGGGTATACAAACCACTTAAGCCGTTGTTGGAAATAGCGGCTTAGGTTATAAACGAAGCCATTGTTCCGAACAATGGCTTCAGTGGTTTGCAATGAAGCATTGCTCATATATATATATATATATAGGAAAATCTCCGGTTCCGAACGGATTTGGTACGAACTGGCGTGCGAAGCATTGTTGCCGCTATCCCCAATACCGGCAACAGTGATGCCGCTACTAGGAATAGCAACATCGAACGAACTGTTGCCGCTATCCCCTTAGAATCTTGTTTAGCTATATATGCCTAGAAGCATTACAAAGTCGGCTTAATGTTAGTGTCAAGATCTAAGGTGCAAAATGGTAGCAAAAAGATAATTTTCGGTCTTATGATTAGTGATCACATCTCCATTGGCAAAAAAATAATTTTCGGCCTTATGATTAGTGATCACATCTCCATTGAGTAGATATTTTTTTTAATATCGATCTTTTAGAATCTAAGAAGTGACCAAAAAGAATTTGACTGTAAACACTAAATAAAATGTACAAGAAATAAGATTATAAGTATTTTATTTGCAAAATTCAATATCAATATTGAAGTAGTTCATGAAACGCTTCAAAATTCATTACCTAGCCCTCATATCTATGAATTAAAGGGACAAATACCAACAACATTATGAAACATCAAGGAAGCACGTAATTCATTAACTACAAACAAGTAATTAAGAGGAAGTAGAAATCTATAAAGAAATATTCTATTAGTCGGTAAATATTCTATCGATGAATATATTCTACAATTTCCTTAAAAGAAAAAAAGGAAAAAGGAAATATAAATATCTAGATCAAAATTTCAAAGAAAAATAGTTCTTAGAAACATTATGAAGGTGGTCAACTAAACGAAAAAGAAATATTGAACTGAAATTAGGGTTTTAAATCTCAGATTTTGGACTCGTTTCGGCAAGGTGTGTTTCGTCTCAGATCGGAGATATCGGAGGAGATCTCGCAGAAAAGTGATCATCTCTTATGTTCATTTCGAACACTTAATAGACATTTTTTTTGTTACTAAACAAAATATTATATGTGACGAGGACATCGGTTCAAGACGTTTTGGCCGCTACTATCAGTGCATGCATCATCTGAGATGACTATTTTATTAGCCTAGTTATTTTCATATCAACACTTATAATTGTTTTTAGCATTTGGATGGCTATTTAGCTGGCTATTTTGCCATATGTAGTACTTTTGCTATTTGGATCCTTTATTTTTTGCACATTGAGATATTTTTTAGATTTGTTTTGAGTCTATATATAGGTCTTTTGACTAATTAAAAAATATGCTTTGATTAAGTAAAATTTTGTGTATTGAGTTTTGCTCTTCATTCCCCTCTTTTGTGTGACATTGAGAAGATATTAGGGTTTGTGAGAAATCCTGACTATATACCCCATCCCCCTCCCTATACACTGCCGGACTTTCCCTTCCTGTTTCCCCATCTTCCCGAAGCCCCACAACCCTCACCCGCTCCCTTTCTCTTCTTCCCAACCACCCCGATCCACTGGCTCCCCCAACCCGACACTAGATCGACCCCCTCTAACACCCCCAAACCCCCTTGGACGCCGTCCCTCACCATCCGACCATCCCCAACAACCCCCACCTTCCAAATCTTCATTCAAACCCTAACCCTAATCCCGAAATCTTTATTCAAACCCTAAACCAAAATCCTCACATCAAGAGAACGAGCTATAAAGGAGTACAACGCCACATCTTCTTCCCCTCCATCCGTGACAACAACAGTTTCATCGAACCCCAATAATTTCTTTCCATTCCTCCATTACTTGTGCTATTGTCTATTAACTCTAGAATTTTATCTGAATTTTCTGTCGTCCACAAATATTGAGCGTGTGTATCTACTTGCCAAATAGCGTACGAATCATTATTGAATATCTTACTTGCTAAAAACGCTTAAGTATAATCATTGATTTTAGGTTTGAATATTTAATTGAGACTGTTAACTTGTTCAATTTCTTGAAAATCCATCAAACCAATCAATAGTTTTAATTTCTAACTTAATCGGTACTACTTTTTGGTAAACTTAATCTTTTAATATTCTTGGAAAATTCTCTATCTAGGATTAAGTTTACATCATTTTTGTATCAGAGCAGGTTTAAAACCCTAGTCCTTGCATCATTTAGCCATAATTTCTGCATTCATTTGGGATCATTTTAGGGCCATTTTGGATCATTTCAAATCTGAAAACATATCATTTTAGGTGCATAGGTCACATTTTCTCTCATTTTAGCTAGCAAACTTTTCCTTACGGCCCTAGTTTTCCTCCTTCGGTGAATGCGTCTTCGCAGCACTATTACGGATCCTGAGGAGCCTTTCTTGTCATTTAATTTTGACTATTGATCAATTAGATCAATATATAAATAGTATCTATTGCACGTGCAACATATGCTTACTTCAAGTCATTTAATTTGAACAATTAATTTAGATTAATCAAACAAATAAAAGGTCTTTGTATTTATCGATTTATTTATTGTAAGATTGAGATGTAAGTTTATTTCTTAATAAGCTTTTTTTAATTGAATTTTAAGATTTGTCAGGGTGTTTAGATTTTCCAACGGTTTTAATTAATTAAATATTTTTTTTGATTTGGTTAGATAAAACAAAAAAAAATAATTTTAATTTGATGTTAAATTTGGATCAATGTATAGAGGTTTATCTATTCCACGTGTGATACACATGTACATTAAGTCATTTAATTTTGACTGTTAATCAGTTAGATCAATTAAAAAAATGATGGCCGAGATTCGCTCTCGACGGCAACAACAACTTTATTCATGCTTTTATAATAGTGTATATATATTTATATATATAATCTATTCTTAGCAACTAAAATTTTTGATCCACACTGTTTAAGTTGATCTTCATATTATAAAACAAAGAGTGAAGAAAATTACTAAATTTGAATATGTTTTGCCCATTCATCTTGAGCTTGCAAAATGAACGATTTTCAGCAATACAACTATTGCGATCATTTAATAGATTAATAGATGGGCAAAACACATTCATCTTTGATAATATATCATCCTCTTATGTTTTATGACATGTTGAATGCTTTGAACAGTGGATCATGCATTTGAGAGGAGATGGTAGGATTTTTTAGGTGCCAATTTCCTTCTATGCCACATTTCTTTTTCGTTTTCTCATATATATATATATATATAGAGAGAGAGAGAGAGAGAGAGAGAGAGTGATATGAGCAACTTGCTCATTTAATGAGCAATTGATGAGGTGATATGCATGTAATACATTGAGCAACTAACCATTTTTAGGATTTTTCAATCACATGCATGTCTCCTCATCAATTGCTCATTTGAGTGTTGAGTTTCTTTAACAAATTGAAAGGGTATATATATATATATATAGGGAGCCCTTCGGTTGAGAACTAATTTGGTGAGAACTCCGTGAGAACTCACAGAGTAGACCCCCCCATGAAAAATTCGAACCGGCCATCTCGCTCTACACACCGTAGATAGCATAACATAAAGAAATCAAGTAATTTGAAGTTCATTTGCCCATGATTTACATCATCGCAAAATTGTATGGCTGAAAATTTTACTTCATTTGATGGATGGGCAAATGAACTTCAAAGTACTTGATTTCTTTATGTTATGCTATCTAAGGTGTGTAGAACAAGATGGTCGGTTCGGATTTTTCATGGGGGATCTACTTTGTGAGTTCTCACAGAGTTTTCACCAAAATTAGTTCTCAACCGAAGGGCTATATATACACACACACACACACACCCCCTTTCAATTTGTTAAAGAAACTCAACCTCAAATTTGTTAGAATCATCCATCTATCTTTTGATTAAATCACATATTCTAACTTTTTCGTCAAAGTGAAGGCATCAATGACAAAACACTTCCACATCTATAAACTGTGCATCTTCTTCATTTAACGTCGATCCTGCCCAGCTTTCATGAAAAAGATGCTAGCTGGGAGTTGAAGTAGCAAATCCACTTCTTTCTCTGAGTGAGGAAAGGAATCCACTTAGTAGGGAATGTCAAAAGGTAGTACATGCCTTCTCCAACCAGTGAATAAGAGCCATGACACTCAGGGAACTTGTAAACAAGGCCTAGCCCTATTGAATGGATCCGGTGCCTACACTGCATTGGATAAAAACAAGACCTCCTTACTACCGGTCTTCATAGTTGACCGAATCGAAACCTGAATGCAAAAGTCTTTCAAGTCTAACTACATAATCCCCTTTTTAAGGTGGAGCTTCGGGAGTATAGGACCTATGGCTTTTTTTAGTATTAGTAAGCACTTCCCCGCACGCTTATTTTTCAGATCGGGTTCGCATGTCTATCCTAAGTCACCATCTCCGTTTACTAAAGAGGGAAATTTGCACCCTGGAGTGGAGTGGTACCGGCGTAACTGGCCCCAAAGGAGCGCCAATGCTAAGTGGCATCTCACCAAATGAGGATTTTCGCTTGTAATGTAAGCGGAAGACTCAACCGATGTTGTTGCAACAACAGAAGATGTATGTAAAGAAGAACCATCCTGACCAGGCAATATCAGAACTGTTTCCCAGGCCTATTAGCTTTTGTGGATCCGGTCACCCAAAGACAGCTACTTTGGCTAGAAAACATCTCTTCTCCTTCCTATGGGCTCCTACACTACAGTGGAAAGAGCTGAAACACTTACCCGTGCTCTAAGTCCTCTCGAAAATCTCGTAGTAGGTATTGTTGGATTTGCATCTAGGCGAAGGAGTTCTTCTTCAACGCAAACCTCCCGGAGATGAAAGCTGTAAGGATTTACTATACTATATGAGAGTAGGTTTTCCTTGCTTCTGTTGTCCTAGCTTCTGTTGGTGAAGGCAGTGCATATAATCTATTAGATATGAGTGAGGCCTCCTGATCTCACGAATCAAGGGATGAGATAAGACCGAACCACAAAATGAACTCAAGCAGAAACAAAGGAGTGATTGAGTTGTTGATCCTGTAGTAGTAGGCGTACGAGTAGGAAGACCGAAGCGGTCAAACCTTATCCCTCGACCTAACACCTGGGAACTCCCCTGAGGCAGGGCTGGGTACTGGTCTTGGATCAGAATGGTAGGAGAAATACATAGTACGCGATGGGATTCACCTGGAAACTTAGAAGCTTAAGGTTGGTACCCGTGAAGGTGTAGGTCTTGAGATGCCGCTAATGAAAGGAGATGGCGAGCAGAGTTGGATCAGAAGGTAGCGAAAAACAGATAATGGAAAGCAAGTGAAGGTGCATAGCCCGAGGCGATAGTCGACTTTTTTAAACTAATGGCTAGAATTGCATCAACGGGAACTGATGTTGGAATAGGTTTGGCGAAAGGCCCCATAGAGCAGTTTAGAGTTCGCCGAAGAAAGCTTTCAGGCAGGTGCGCATCCCCATGAAGAGAAGGGGAGGAAGGAAGGGAGGATATGCTATCTTACTTGGGAAGTAAAAGAACACGAAATTAAGTGAAGGTAGCGAGTGTACCGAGCTTAGTAGGGGTAAGGTTTGGCGAGTTGCTCTCTTCCGATCTCCCGACTCAGGTTGGCATTGAGCAGACTGGTTAAAGAAAAGAAGATTTGTCCGATCCTTATGAACGTAGGTAAGAAGAATTTCTTTTGTTCAAACTTTCAGCCGAATGACTAGACCGAACTACCATAATGAAAGGAAGGATTGAGCGTAACCGGTTTGGTAGTAGAAGTTTCATAGGTAGAAATAGATAGACAAGCAAAGAAAGCACACCAACTTCTCTTACAAAATTGGATTCTCGTTCTGTTGTTGAAAATTGATTGGTGCAGTTGTTTAGTAAGGAGTCAACCGATTGTAGGAAATTTTGATCCATAAAGCAGATCAAGCAAACTAGTACGGCAAGTTGAGACCAGTTCGAGAAGTTGTCATCCCTTAACCTAAGAACCTCTCGGAGAAGCAGAGCTGGAAACTCTGCCCTCGTAGAGCAGAGGGACATCTATCTTTCTAAACAAGAGTAAAGAAGGGGAAGGACGACAGTCAAGGAGTCGTAGTTGGGAGCAGAGTTAGCTAGAAAGGCGAATGTAGTGCGGTAGAGAGAAAATCCCTTGTTAGGGTTATGCCTCTTCTTTAGGTTAAGGCAAGCTAGCAATTATAGCCAACCAGAAGTTACGCTCCTGTATTACGTGCTTATATTATTGCCATATCAGATTTATCACTGTATTGTGTCTAGCAATTGAATAAAATATGTGTATTCAATAAAAACGTCTTTTCTCTTATACTAGGATCTAGGACTCATCCTTCACTCGGAACTGAGGACAACTTCTTGAACACTGGCTCACTAGCCATACTCAAGACCCTAGCCCTAAGGCCTGGCTTGCCCAGAAGTCCTTAACTTGAACTCATAACTCTAGCTCCGAACAGAATAGATAGAATAGAAGGGAAGTGGAAAAATATATACAAAAAAGTATAAGAGATAACAAGTCAGTGACTCACTGAAGGCTAAGAGAGCTCGCACCTCTTATTACCTTCCCAGTGAGCTTTCGAAGGTACCGGTCCTTCGAGGACCAGATACCATGTACTCCTTAAGTTGTAAATCTCATATGAGTTTCGAGTTCTAGCTGGAGTTGGCAAGTGATGTCCGATTAGGGATAAAGTCCTTGTGAAATGAAATGTAAGTCGAAGTAGGCTCATGTTTCCACGATTGGGAACACGAGTCAAAGCTATTCTACGGAGGTGATAGATAAGCCCTATTGAGCAAGGACAAGTAATCGATTGAGAAAGATGAAGCTCTTTTCAAGCAAAGAAGCCTGGAGACATTCCAGAGCTGAGAAAAGCAGGGAGTATGGGTGAAACTGCGCTTTCAGGTTCTTTTTTAATTAACTTACAAGGAAAGGGATACAAAGATCTTGTTGTGGCATTTTAACGATCAACATCCTTTTCTCATTTTTCTATTCACATTCATTCATCACCCCGCTCCCTCAGTGGCTTTGACAGAATCACTTGAACAGAGCAGAGCGTTCGCCAATAGAGCTATACAAGTTAGTGATAATACATAAAGGTTTTCAAAACCGGATCGGCTGGGTGGGCTATCAACAAGGAGCATTCCTATCAGGCTCCAATTTATAATTCACTTATGACTATGAATGGAGCCCTTTCTCATAAAAAACCACTTACTTGAAAGAAAGTTAGCTCCTTACTCTTTTATTTGACTAATGTTCTATGTAACTAGCCTTTCCTTTGAATAAAACATCCAGTCTAACTATCAAGCTTCTTATCACAAAAGCCTATTCCCTGCTCATGAATGACCACACCTTCTATTCAATGGCTTCTCTCTTCACTAAGTGTATGCTTAGCCTATCTGTTAAGGATCTAAATAAATCCCCTCACTTTTTTTTAGACTCCTTTCTCATGACAGAACAAGCCCATTCATTACCTATGCCTTTTACCCCTCGCCCCAATAGTAGGCCAAAAAGCCGCTAGGTGCTCAAGAATGCGAATCAGCCGGAGTTCGCTGGTAGCGGTTACAATTCCAATCCTGCCACTGTTCTCGGGAGGGCGGTCATAGACAAACCTTTCTTTCAAGTCATGTTAATAAAGCTTGAATACTAAGCTCGTCAGGTAAGCGAAAGAAAGTCGGCTTTGTTTTGCAGGTCTGGGCTTGACTTTCCGTCTTCAAGCATTACTCTCTTGTTGTTTGATGGTAACATGTGTCTACACTCTTTAATAAAGGAGGGGGTCGTTATAGAAGTTGGAAAGCAAGTTTTTTGTATTAGCGGTTGTTGTGGCTCGGGAATGGAATCCTTCTTTTGCAAGTGGAAGGCTAGTTCAGTAAGCTAAAACAGAGGCTAGAAAGAACTCTTCTCTTGAATTACAGACCCAGGGGCAGGCTTCTCAATAGGCGAAGCGAGTTATGATCCTCAATCAAGTTCTTGATCCTGGTTCCTCCCGTTCAAACAACTCTATCTACTTTTTATTCACGGTGGCGTAGAAGCTATTCTTCACCAACGAAGATGTCGGCAGCCTACTTCTTCCTCATCTTTTACCACCTGAGCCAACTCCTTTAGGTGCATCACATCCAGAACTGGAACGAATATATCAAACCCCGTGTTTTTGAATGAAATGTGTCTTTTTGGAAGGGAAGTCTTAGGATGGGATGCAAAACAACTAGCGCACTCGAAAAAAAGACTGAGAAAGCTGATATGAATTTCAAGTAATAGAGAAAATTGTTTTTGAGCCTTCCCCGATTGACTTGAAGTTCGATCAATTGAGATAGCCTTTTATGGCAATTGTCATCAACAGAAAGCAGCTGAGTGAGGTCAGAGCCAATTGCCACAAGAATAAAGAAGTCTCAGAGACTACCTTGGTCACATACTTTGATCACTACCATTCATATAGCTACACGTGGCAGAGGGATCAAACAAAAAAGAAGAAATATATTACTCCGATTTACCTATAGTCTCAAAAAGTCTCCACGACATGAGACCCTACCCCAAGCCAAGAATCAGAAAGTGCAAAAACCTAGCATCCAGACCTACCATTTATACAAACAGTCTACGGAAACTCATGCATTCTTAAAGCAATGCCAATAGGAGAAGTATACCAGTCCGGTGCAATTAGTTGGAATAGAATAATTTTTACTAATGAGTTGTGTCCAGTAAATCTCTCTCTACTGATGGAAGTAGGAAAGATCGACACCATTCAGACTTTTAGGTAGATTAGTGTGAGGGAACCGAACGATGTATCAGTCGTATTCGTCGTTACATTGAGTAAAGCAATAAGCGAGACAGCTCAACCGTACCCAAGTAAGTCAATCCTTAGTGCCAAGATAATAATAAGTCAACCAAGTCAAGCCGCTATTTTGACTAAACCAACTAGAGCGAGTAGATGTGTGTACCAAGAATTGAGCATTGCAATTGATTGTTCAAAGAGCAACATGTTTCTATTTTAGTGAATGAAACAAACAAGATGTTTGAGTGTGCCTCTTTTTAGTTCGTTGCGTATGGAAAAGCAGTAAAAGGATACATTCCCCTCAAGCCAAGGCTCACAACTGTAGCTGAATTTCCAACATTAGCTAAGAATTCGACTCTCTCTGTTGAGAATAAATGAAATTCTATCTCTCGTATAGACGGAAGATGAGCTCCTGTGCTGGTCCTATCATCTCCAAAATTCTACTATTGTTATCTTAAACGGTTCTGTAAGCGAGTTTTGTAGACCGAACATCAAGTTATGGTACCGAAGAGAGCCAATATCATCGTAATACTGATATAAGGCCATTGAGAAAGCTATTGCTATTGTCCGATGGAGGTGGTATGCCACGCCCCGCTTCCCAAAATACGGAACATGAGTACGTAATGTAGGCCCAGCGAATGATGTAAACACCATTCATAAGCTGTACCAGACTAACTCGGCAATAAGATCAACAAATATACAACCACGCAAGAAACATAACCACATGAATCAATGATAAAGTTCCAATAATAATGAAATAAACCAACAATGTAAATATCCAACATCTGGGAAAACAAAACTATGGGTCATAGAGCCCAAACAAAGTACAAGAGATAACAGAGTTCAGAAAAATAAATCTAGCATCAATTATAAGACTACACAGCGAAAAACTGGATCCATCACTAGAAACGTTGCTCACCAATTCCTTCGGGAGCAGATCATTCAGTACCTGTAAATTCCTGGTCTAAAAAGAAATAAAATAGTGCCCTTAGAATAAGTCGTGGGCGGCAAGTAGAGAAAACAAAGGATAATAGGAAAAACATGAATATCAAAGGAAAGGAACATGGTCAAAGACAAAGAACAAAATAAAAAGTAGGCAATATCAAAAGGTTACA
This sequence comes from Hemerocallis citrina, assembly GCA_017893485.1. Taxonomy (NCBI): domain Eukaryota; kingdom Viridiplantae; phylum Streptophyta; class Magnoliopsida; order Asparagales; family Asphodelaceae; genus Hemerocallis; species Hemerocallis citrina. The sequence goes on along the minus strand of CM030358.1, from coordinate 189,600,148 downwards.
ATAATCACACATGAAATGCGTGATGTCAAGTCAATATCAATACAAGATCAATTATGCAGGTTAAGTATTTTATTAACCTATCTAGTGCACATACTACTGCATCCCATACTACAGATTCCATGCAAGCACAGTGATCGTTTTAGATCGATGGTGAATTCACGGTTCGTGTACTCGGCATTGATAATAAGAATTTACGTGCAAGAATCATCAATCAATTATTGCAGTCAATGTTTCTCCTTCTATGTCAATATGATATAACGAGTAGGCAATGTTTATCGAGTACATTTCTCGATTGTTCACTACCAAGTCTACCCATGATAACCCCGACTTGTTATTAGTTTATTTTTTTCATTCTATGTGAGCATGTAAGAGGGTGTCAATGTTGTATACTACTATATGTGACTAATTCTAAGCGCTACAAACAAAGTATGAAGCAAAACACATCATTTAACACATTTCACAAAATCAGGACAGCATGACTTTGCTGTACTAAATCATGGGTTAGGGTCACTACACAAAAGCAAAACTGAATCCGTCTGAAGATCTGGAAAGTAGACTTCCTACGGTTCCAGCGAGTATAATTAAGGTATATGAAAGTCATGGGAACTAGGGTGAAGGTTCTAATCAAATCAGGTTTTATGTTCAGTCAGCATGCACTAGGTTATGTTCCATTAATTAATTCGGGTCTGAAAACTCATTAAAATCTACAAAAATTCAGGGAAGTAGCTATACATGTCTAGGTTAAGCATGAATTATTTCAGATTTTTTCTTTACTGATAACAGGGTCAAATAAAATAAACAACAACAGAATATGCATGAAATTATGGGTCTGAAAATTGCTAACATAGTTACAGTAAAGTGATGATATCTAACAGATGGCAAATTGGAATTCAAAACTAGAGTAGAGAAAAATTATCTGGACATCAAGGGCTACATTTTATGTTTAGTAAGTTTTCTCGAATTATGTCATTAACAGGGCTAAAAATCTCAACAGTCCAGAAATCAAATTAACATAAAAAGATAATAAATAATTCACACGATCACATATAGCATGCAAATTGGCAATCAAAGCAATCCTAGGTATCAACATGCAAATTTCTCAGGTTTAAGATACATTTATCATGGTCATGGTGTCAATTCATCAATTAGATCCAATTCTAGCATGTTCAATTTCAATGTCCAATCAACAAGTAACCCTATGCATGAATCTAGTTGTTTATTGTGCAAATGCATGAAACATTGGGGACTAGGTTTAGATCGAAGAGAAGCACGATGTTATGAGTATGTCGGGTTAGCTCATGTAAACCCTCAATAATCTTAACGGAATTGTCAAAGCAGTTTTTGATAAATAAAAGGACAGGATCTACTTGCAGGAGATCAAATAAATCTTGAACACAAATAAATAAAAGGGTTCAAGAAGAAACTTGCATGTATTGCAGATATTAATAAAATAGAATAACGGGATCAGAATCCCAGCGAAAATCTCCCAAAAATTGCACGAAGAATCAACCGCAATAGCAAGATCCTAGAGCAAATCCCATACACTGGATCCACACCGAACAATGGACAGCGTGCTCGGGATCCGATGCGGCAAAACAGCGGACAGTGAAAACCACCACTGGCTTAGCGTCTTCAACCTCTCGACAGCGGAGGAGAGATAGAGCGCGGCGGACTTGGCGGCGCGACGACTGCAACGGCAACGACTGCGGTGGCAGAGCGGCGTCGTGACCACGGTCGGGAAGCGACGACGCCGACACAACTCCGGCGAGACTCTGTTTTCGTGGTTGAAAATAGGGGACGACGACACGGCGACGATCGGGGCTTGGACGGCGACGCTAGGGGGTGCACAGGTTCGGCGAGGGACGACGAAAACGATGAACGGCCACGACGATGGAATAGGGCGACGGAGATGAAGATATGGCGATGGAAAACTCCGGTGATTGGGTTCGGTGGTTAATGGCGAGGACGGGGACGAGCGACGACGATGACGATGTAGAGGAGACGGAGACGGAGACGATGATGACGACGTGGTTGGACGAGGGTCGAAGAAACGACGGGGAACGAGGGGTTTAAGGTGGTTGGGTTTGGGTTACGGAAAACAGAGAGAGAGAGATAGATACGGGGAGAGAGAAAAACAGCGTGAGAGAGAGAGAGTAATTAATTAGGGTTAATAAAGAGGGGTATTATAGGGATCAGGAAATTAGCGTTCTGGGTCAAAATATTGGGTTCTGGGTATCGGTTTTGGCTCTAAAAAGAGACAAACCAAGCAATAAGATGAGACAAATACAAAGGAGAAAAAATCGAATTCAAAATAGAAAAAAGGCCAAATCAACAGAAGACAGAATCCAATCAAAAGAATGCAGATTGATCCAAGGAGAACAAAAGAACACAAGAAAAGACAAAATGCATCACAATAAATGAATTGAAATACAATAATCAAAAGAGTACAAAATACAATAAAACTAAAAATAAGGCTTACAAATCCTACCCACCTTACAAGAAGAATTTCGTCCTCGAAATTCATACAAGTGGTACATAGGACGAACCCCAAAACAAAGCAAGCAACAAACAAAACAAACCAAAACAAAACACTACCCAAACAAATGAGGGAACTTCTCCCGAATCTCTTCCTCTAACTCCCAAGTAGACTCCCCTGGCGAGCGAGGATCTCAAGAAACTCGGACCAACTTGATAACTCTATTCTTTAACACCTTCTCTCGACGGTCTAAGATAGAGACGGGTCGAATTTTACAGGACAAATTTGACCTCATAGACAAGTCTGAGTAGTCAACCACATGACTGTCATCTCTGATGTATTTCCTGAGCTGAGAAACATGGAATACATCATGGACATCCGCTAAAGCTGGCGGTAACGCGAGCCTGTAAGCAATCTTGCCCACACGTTCCACAATATCGAACGGACCGATGAATCAAGGAGTCAACTTGCCTCCACCACTGAAACGGATAACACCTTTCCAAGGCGATACCTTGAGGAACACATGCTCGCCTGCCTCAAACTCTAGAGGTCTCCGACGACAATTAGCCCACCTCTTCTGCCGATCCTGAGCGGCCTGCAAATGCTTGCGAATCTGAGCCACAGCATCAACTATCTTCGTGATCAACGCAGGGCCTAAAAGTTTCCTCGCTCGCCTGATAACTGTTATTATAAGAGAACTCAGCCAAGTGAAGATGATCTTCCCACGAACCTCTAAACTGAAGAACGCATGATCTCAACATATCTTCTAGGATCTGAAGCGTCCTTTCTGACTGCCCATCCGTCTGAGGATGGAACGCAGTACTGTAGCTCAGCTTAGTACCTAAGCTCCTCTGCAAACTCTCTCAGAACTGAGATCTGAATCTCGTATTCCGATCCGATACGATGCTGACAGGAACTCCATGCAAATGAACAACCTCCTGAACGTACTGCTCGGCCAAACTCTCCGTAGACTGACCCACACGGAAAGGAATGAAGCGAGCACACTTCGTCAGCCGATCCACTATCACCCAAACAGCATTATGACCTTTAGGACTCCTCGGCAAAGCTGTCACAAAGTCCATCGTGATATTCTCCCTCTTCCATTCAGGGATAGGAAGGGGTTGCAAAAGTCCTGCGGTCTTCTGATGCTCTGCCTTCACCTGCTGACAGATAAGGCACTGGGCGACGAATCGAGTCACATTCCGCTTCATACCATGCCACCAGAAATGCTGTTTCAGGTCAATGTACATCTTGGTACCACCAGGATGTATAGAATACGGGGACCGATGAGCTTCCTTAAGTAGCATCTGCCTGACCTCTCCTCTAGGAACACACAATCTAAAGCCAAACCGAAGCGACCCATCAGCATGGACAACAAAATCAGACCTCGAATCAGCCTCAACCTCGCTCCGAAACTCCTGCAATTGCTGATCACTCCCTTGAGCTGCCTTGATCTGCTCTACTAAGGAAGACTGCAGCTGCAACAACATAAGCCACCGATCTGATCTGGGAAGCAACACATCCAACTCAAGCCTGCTCATGTCCTCCATAAGCCCCTTCTGCTGAGTAAGGAACATGGCAGCAGGCTCCCGACTCAAAGCATCTGGAACCGAATTAATCTTGTCCAGGTGATACTGCAAATTGATGTCAAAATCTGCTATCAACTCAAGCCATCTTCTCTGCCTCATGTTCAACTCTCTCTGCGTGAACACATACTTGAGGCTCTTGTGATCTGTGAAAATCCCAACTCTATCCCCAAGCAAATAGTGCCTCCACAACTTCAAGACAAAGATCACAGCTGCAAGCTCCAGATCATGCATAGGATAGTTATTCTCGTGAGGTCTCAACTGCCTCGATGCATAAGCGACAACTCTGCCTCGCTGCATCAGCACTGCTCCCAGACCTCTTCCCGAAGCATCACAAAAGATCACAAAACCACCCGAACTGTCGGGTATAGTCAGCAATGGCGCTGACGTCAAGCGACGCTTCAACTCGGCGAAAGCTCCATCACAAGCTTCATCCCAAACGAACTTCTGCTCCTTCCTGGTCAAACTGGTCAAGGGTCCAGCGATCTTGGAGAAATTCTGAACGAACTTCGGATAGTAACCAGCCAAACCAAGAAAACTCCACACTTCAGAAACAGACTTCGGAATAGGCCAATTCTTGACCGCAGAAACCTTCGACCGATCCACAGAAACACCAACATCGGAGATAATGTGGTCAAGAAAAGCAACCTGATCCAGCCAAAACTCGCACTTGTCGAGTTTCCCAAACAGCTGGTTCTCTCTCAAAGTCTGCAGAACCACCTTCAGATGCTCAACATGATCCTCCTTGTTCCGCGAGTACACTAGTATGTCGTCGATGAAAACCATGACAAACTGATCCAAGAACGGCGAAAACGGACGGTTCATCAAACTCATGAACACTGCCGGTGCATTAGTCACTCCGAACGGCATCACCAAGAACTCATAATGCCCATATCTCGTTCGGAAAGCCATCTTTGGAACATCCTCTGACTTCACCCTGACTTGATGGCACCCGAACGCAGATCCAACTTCGAGAACACTGAAGTACCACCTATTTGATCGAACAAATCATCAATCCTCAGCAATGGATACCGATTCTTGACAGTAACATTGTTCAACTCCCTGTAGTCAATGCAAAGCCTACGGCTTCCATCCTTCTTACTGACAAACTGGACTGGGGCTCCCCAAGGCGAAACACTAGGTCTGACAAAACCCTTATCAAGCAGCTCCTGAACTTGGACCTTCAGCTCGGCTAATTCGACTAGCGCCATACGATACAGACTCTTGGAAATAGGGGCCGTACGGGTAAAACACCAATGCCGAACTCCACATCTCGAACTAGCGGCAAACCGGGCAATTCCTCGGGAAACACATCAAGGAAGTCCCGCACAACCAAGGGTGCAACAACCCTATCAGAACCCAGCGACGCAAGAGAAACAACCTCGGAATCCAGTGAGTTCTTGACATGCCCTGACGGTGTCTCACCTGCATGGAAAACAAATGCTGGCTGACTAGAAGGCCCTGAAAGTCACCTTCTCCCGGCAATCAATCACGGCACAGGAAAACACCCAACCAGTCCATTTCCAGAATGACATTGAAACCGAAGTTGGGAATCACAATCAGATCAGCCGAGAACACCACACCACCAATCTGCAACGGACTCTACTTGCAAACCCTAGAACAGACAACGACACCTCCAGTGGTGATGTTCCAAGCTGCGGGCATAGTATCACAAGCCAAACCATGCAGATCAACAAAACGAGCAGATTTGAAAGAGTGGGTAGCACCTGAATCAAACAACACATGAGCAGGAAGAGAGGACTAAAATCACACCTAGCAGAAGAACAAACAAAGAATAAGGTGCCAGCAGGATATATACACGAATAATTGCACAAGGGAAGAGAAAAATAAATAGAAATAACATGCAGAAAACTGAAAGAAAGAAAGAAAGTGCAACTACTGTGATATACCTGCAACTACTGCAACAGCAACTGCCGCTTCCCTCGACTGTCAGGTTATAAGCTGACCACGTCCACCAACCGGAACTCCTCTAGGAGCCACATGCCTCTGATCAAAGACTTGCCTCTGTGGAGGAAGAGACAGCTTACCCTGACCATGCGTCGGCGCTCCTAGCTGAGCAGCACTAGTAACCGGCACAGGAGCTCTGTTCCTTGGACAATCACGAACCATATGCTCACTGCTCCCACACACTAAACACTGTCGGTTGGCCATCCTGCAGTCTCACTGTGAATGCCCAGTCTTATGGCAGTAGCTACAAGCCTCAACATTGCTCTGGACAATAGGTGCGTACGGCTGTGCTCTTACAGGAGGGGGCGGAACTGGCCTCCGAATAGGTCCTCCGGAAGGCCGAGGTGCAACGGGGTGCGAAACAGTCCTCTGAGGAACACTGGACCTGCTGAGAGTCTGCACCTGGATCCGACCGCATCCAGAACATCGGAGTAAGCACGAAGCCGAAGAGCAGCTAAACGGTCCTGGAGGGGAAGCTCAAGCCCAGACAGAAAGCGACTAGCCCGAGCCTCATCAGTGGCAACGAGGAAGGTGGCGAAGCGACTGAGTCGAAGTAAACTTGCAGGCATACTCGTCCACGGAACGGGTTTCCCTAATCAAGATAATGCTCAAATTAATATTGTCACAAGTGAAGGTAGGCAGCAATAAATGACAATTAAGAACACTATCTAATTGACCTGAGTTAGGAAAACAAATTGTCGCTCCATCTCTGCCTTGGTGACATTGGGAAAGAACTTCACCATGAAGCTCTCAGAGAAAGTGGCCCACTCAATGGGTCGCGGCATTCTCTCGGATTCAACCCGCCACCAGATATGAGCGAGATCCACCAGCTGGATGCGATCCACATCCACACGATCCGCCTTAGCAACACGAGCAGCGACCAGCAGCTGCTCCGTCCGAATAAGCCATTGCTCGGCTTCCAACGGAGACTCAGTACCCGAGAACTTATCCGGGTGCAACCTCATGAAATTCGCTACCGTACCAGGCCTCGGTGGAAGAGCACCAGGTGGAGGTCCAGCGGCATTCCCATTGGCTGCCAAAGTGGCTCTTATCAGCTCACTGTGCTCCTGCTGAAGAGCCATCATCTGCTGGTTCGTCTCGAGAATAGCAGCGTTGTTCGGCTGCTGATCCGAGCGAGAAGAAGAAATTCCCACGGCCATAGTCAGAAACACGGTCAAAGATGGTCAGTACCCAAATTATACGTTGTTATTATACAAGTGTTCATGTGATTATCGTGTGTGCAAATCATTGAGTTAACCTGGTTAGAGACAAACTCGACTAATATACCAATCAAAGCCAACCTTTCGTAAAGATAGTCGATGTTTGATTGATATATTACTCAACCTTTGCGCTCTGATACCGACTAAAAACTCTGTCACGTCCCCGCTTCCCAAAATAAGCGGAACACAGTACGTAACGTAGGCCCAGCGAATGACTGTAAACACCATTCATATGCTGTATCAGACTAACTCAGGCAATAAGATCAACAAGATTTAGCAACCACGCAAGAAACATAAACCACATGAATCAATGATAAAGTTCAATAATAATGAAAAAAACCAACAATTTAAATATTCAACATCTGGTAAAACAAAACTATGGGTCATAAGCCCCAAACAAAGTACAAAGAGGAGTAACAGAGTTCAGAAAAATAATTCTAGCAACAATTATAAGACTATGCAGCGAAAAACTGGATCCATCACTAGAATGTTGCTCACCAATTCCTTCGGAAACAGATCCTTCAGTACCTGTAAATTCCTGGTCTAAAAAGAAATAAAATAGTGCCCTTTAGAGCAGGTCGTGGGCGGTAAGTAGAGAAAAACAAAGGATAATTAGGAAAACATGAATATCAAAGGAAAGGAACATGGGTCAAAGACCAGAACAAAACAAAGAGGTAGGTAATATCGAAAGGATTACATAATCACACCATGAAATGCGTGATGTCAAGTCAATATCAATACAAGATCAATTATGCAGGTTGTTAAGTATTTTATTAACTTATCTAGTGCACGTACTACTGCATTCCATATTACAGATTCCATGCAAGCACAGTGATCGTTTTATACCGATGGTGAATTCACGGTTCGTGTACTTGGCATTGATAATAAGAATTTACGTGCAAGAATCATCAATCAATTATTGCAATCAATGTTTCCCCTTTTATGTCAATACGATATAACGATAAGGACTTTCCGAGTACATTTTCCGATTGTTCACTACCAAGTCTACCAATGATAATTCCGGCTTGTTATTAGTTATTTTTTTCAACCTATGTGAGCATGCAAGAGGGTGTCAATGTTGTATACTACTATGTGTGACTAATTCTAAGCGCTACAAACAAAG